>JAADWH010000191.1:0-35944 GCA_023335995.1 Globisporangium nagaii
AAAAAAAAAAAAAAAAAAAAAAACACACACACACACACACACACACACACACCTGTGCGAGCGGCGTGTCGATCTTGAAGTTGTCGTACTTCTTCATGAGGCTTTCGAGCGTCGGCGCAAACGGCATCATGCCGAACGCGATCGCGGTCTTGCCCTGCTCGCCGTAGTGATTCACGAACGCGGCTTGGAGCTCTGCGAGCATGGCGAACGCGACGTTCGTTTGCACCTGCTCCTCCGCCATGCACATATACGTTATGCCATCTTGGTGCAGGAAGAAGAAGTTGAACTCGTTGTAGGGGAACACGCTCTTGCTCGTCGCCTCGGAGCTCTGCTGCGCGATGTGCTTGAGCACGACCCGCGTGACCGTCGGGAAGTTCCCGCTCTTGTCCGTGTACTCGCAGAGCACGCTCTGCTGCCGCGCGATGAGCGCGTACACGACTGACATCGCCCGCGCCTACCTGCAGTGATGCTCGCTGGATGCACCACGCATGAACCAGAGCGCGAAGACCCGACGCAGCGACGGCGCAATGGTCGCGCTCGCTCATCAGTCGTGCTCGCTTGGCATTTTGTATCCGCCGTTTCAAGTATCATCTCGTTTGTGCGCGCGGCGGTTGGCTAAAATCCCGATATCATCCAACAGCTGCCTTCGATTGGCTAATAAGAGACATTCTACGAGATTGACAAGTGTCTTTGCGAGTCAGATCCGGGAAAGCAGCGAGCGAGTGAGCACAGCACAAGATGGCGAGAGCTCCAGACGAGCTCCAGCGACGGCGGTGGCTGCGGCGATCGATCTCTGCGGCTGCACTCGGGGTCGCATGCGTGACGCACAGCGCTGGCGTTGCACGTGCACAGGCGTCTGCTGCCGCGCCTGGCGACGAGACCGGCGTGTGCAACTCGCTCACGGGTCCGTTCTGCCTCGCGGTCGGTGCCACGAAGCAGTTCTCGTCCTACATGACGCCGATCACGACCGAGAGCCTCTACGAGTCCGCGGCGCACGACGAGGTGGTGGACGCGGTCGCGCCTGACGCGAAACAGTGCTTCTTCATGCACTTTGCGAGCAGCTGGATGGACAGCGGCGGCGACGAGAACGACCTCCTGAGCAAGAAAGTGCGCAGCGTGGACGAGTGCGAGGCGCTCTGCTGCGAGCACCCACAGTGCCAGTCGTTCACGTTTTGGATGGGCACGACGTGCTTCCTGCGCGCGCGCCATAATGCGCCACGCGAAGACGGCAACTCGTTCAGCGGCAACCGGATAAGCTAGGCATGCAGGCAGGGGGGCGAGATCGAGATCGAGACCGAGAGAGAGTTGATTGTGTGTGATGCCATGGTGATTGCCTTTCATCGAAAATAGAGCAAGTAGCATCGGCCGTTTATCTGCTGCGCGTACTGTGCGACTGCACGAGCTGAAAGTTGCCGCGTTTGGACGCCATTCCGCATTTTGCGCGCTCGCGCACACACCTGCACCCGCACTCGCTCCTACAAGCAAGGAAAGGAATGGAGCACATGTATGTGGAGGAGCAGCAGGTGCTGTTCGCCACCACAGATCGGAAGGCAGCGTCGCGCGAAGAGGTACGATATCGCGAACGAGACTGACTGGGATATGATATGCTGCGTGTGCTCAGCTAAAACACCGCACCGATGTTCACATCACTGGATGCCACTCGCAGGTTATGCGACGCATTGAAGTGCTGACAGCTCAGTTTCTGCAGAGCCTCTCGGTAAGAAATGTTGGCCGTGCTACCTCACCGTGTTGGCACTTACTTGACACGACATCCTCGAAACGGAAGAGCGGCGCGCTGATGGACATGGAGGCAGTAAGACGCGCGACATCACTGCTGGATATGAGAAGACGTGCGCGTGCTGACCATGTTCGCGTACATCCAGCTGAAGCGAGATGCTGGGTCGCTGACGTACGATGCCGAGCAGCAGTGCTTGCTGCATGGCAACGCCAAGCGGGTGATCAGATTGGTGAGCACGCGAGCTTCTTCAGTCCTGCCGCTCAACCAAAGTCATTCACTCAAAGCAAATCATTTTCTATCCAAAGAATCGGAGCGGCGCACGAAAGTACACGGCAGTGTGGATCGTTCTGCAGACTGTGTACGCGCTGTTGAGTGAGCAGAAGACAGTCACCCAGGTAATCCGCACCAGCCGCGGTCACTGTACCTT
The DNA here is from genome assembly GCA_023335995.1 of Globisporangium nagaii. Taxonomy (NCBI): domain Eukaryota; phylum Oomycota; class Peronosporomycetes; order Pythiales; family Pythiaceae; genus Globisporangium; species Globisporangium nagaii. The sequence continues at coordinate 2,166 of JAADWH010000191.1, forward strand.
CATCGACATGCTCTCATGGACGAGCAGCGCGAGGTGTACTACTTGCATCCGTTCTTCAAAGCCCAGCAGGAAGCCGACGAAGCTATCCTCGGTTTGCAAAGCGACTCGGTTTGGCACGACAAGCATTCTCCCATGCGAATGACTCACGCTACCTACTCGTGTCGCCAGATGCCGGGGGTATCTTGGGAGTTCCTCGTAGCTGCATGAACATTGTTGGAGCTACGAAAGGATGCTTCGCAGGACGTATCAGCATCCGGGTGAGCGAGTCTCGTGCCAGCTGTCACGGATGTCGCCGCCTCATCCTAGTGTGAACTGCTCCAGAAATCTGGCGAGTGGACCGACTGCGGGACTGGAGAAGAGCAACCGATCACTCAGCACTTGCTGGAGCTCGAGCCGCACGACATGTACGAACGCGGCACGCAGACAAGAGCCGCCACCATTTTGCTCACGCAACACTATTACGCAGCATCAGCGACGCCAAGTTCATTGTCATCATCGAGAAGGACGGTACGCGGAATACCCCACATCGATTGCCAACGTGACAATGAAAGCGATCCGACTGATCCCTTGTCTGCTCGCAAAAGGCATCTTCAGTAGACTGAGGTACGCTTCTTGACAGCTGTAGTTCCTGACTCGAAGTAGGGTTCTCACAACCAGGCGCATACGTTTGCAGAGAAGACAAGTTCTTCGACGCGTTGCCAAGCGTCCTCGTCACCGGACGAGGCTTTCCTGACCTCGCGACTCGGTGCGCATGGAGAGTACGAACGCATGTCTTGCATCCTGAAGACTCTGCTGAGACTGCCGTACTTGCGCAGGATATTCGTGCGTTTCCTCAGCCGAGCACTCAATGTCCCGGTCATCGGTCTCAGCGATTGCAATCCATTCGGCGTGTCGATCATGGTGAGTGCGTCCGCAGAAAATCGTTTTGCGTTGGACGTTTGGCCGACTCTTGTGTGTCTTTGCAGCTGACGTACAAGCTCGGGTCGGCACGAATGCCCTTGGAAACGCAAGCCTGTGGTGCGTCAGATGCAAGGCTAGTCTGCGACTCCGCACTTGTGTCTAACCACGCGGTGCGAACAGCGGTCGATGTGAAGTGGCTTGGGCTTCGCCCATCTCAAGTAGCGAGCATCGACTTGCCGCGCAACTCGTTCAAGCCACTCACGCAAAAGGACATCTCGGCTGGAAACTCGCTGGCTCGATCACCATTCGTTCAGGTAGAGTAGGAAAGATGTCCCATTCCTGATGCGTTCGGTAAACCATGCGGCTCAGTTGTGATCGTGTTGAGCACAGGCAAACCCGCGATACCTGGAGGAGATCGCATCATGGACAGACGACTCGTTCCCGTGGAAGATCGAGCTCGAGGCGCTTCACTGCCTTGGCTTCAGCTTCCTCACCAGCTACATTCACCAGGCGATCGTGGACGGGAACTACCTGTAGTAACACCACGACAATGAATGGAACGCACCGCATTGCTTCATATTTCCAAGCCTGAAAAGCCACCAACATCTCTATCGGAAAGGTGTATCCAAAGCGAGGTTAAAGCGCGACGCCGACGTCGAGAGCGCTGCTGGCAAAGTCGACGAAGACAGCGCGGATCCAAAAGTAAATTGTCACGGCGAGCAAAATCGAGATCGGCAGCGCAGGCAGCGCCTTCTTGTAGATGCCAAGAAGGAAGAGAGTTCCTCCCAATCCCTGTTCGTGCACGCAAGCGCAGAAATGGCAGATGAGCACCAACAGCCAAGAGCCGAGTCCGTTTCACACACACACACACGCGCGCACGCACGAGCCAACGCACCATCAAAACCGAGACCAAGCAGCCGATCATCGCTGAGAAATCGTACTTGGCAGCGCGAGACACGAGCACGCTGTAGAAGACGAAGTCTCCCAGACCAAGCTTGATCGTGCTTTCCTCTTCTGCGGAACGGGAAGCCAACGCGCGCAGATAGAAAGACAGCATGAGTCAAAAGAGTCCAGCAGTGCAAGCAACAACAGCATCCGTTCACGCAACGCCATACCTGGATCCTTTGCGAGGTATTTCTCGTGCAAGTCGTGCCACAGCTCTGCCTCTCGTCCTTTGTATCGTGCCATCACTTTGTCGACGCGCGCGAGTGCAGCTGGATTTTGTCGCGAGTAAAACTCGATCAGCCGGGATCGCTGGAGCCTCTCGTGTGGCGTCAAGTGCTGCGGCGTCACAGGTGCTTCGGGAACAGTCGGAGGCGGCGCCTCAGCCTGGTAGTGATAGTACGGCTGTGCGGTCACAGGCGTGGCAGCAGCAGCCACTCGAGTGTACTGCCCGCTCTCCGCCGCGCGCGACGGCGTCGACTGAATCACCGGATCGCGTCTCACATCGGCCTCGTACAGCAAGCCTGCACACAGAAGTAGCAGCAGCGAGACGCTCAGCTCATACAACTGTGGATCCTCGCGCCGATGAGAGAGCTCTACTTACCAGGAAGCGGTCGTCCTTCTTGCTCCACGAGGTTCACGAGCCACTTGAGCGGTCCGCACGGCGTCAGCACGGCGCACAAGTCGTAGAACGCGAGCACCACGACCAGCGCCCACGTACTCCATTCCGGGAACTGGCCCAGCTGCCACGCCATGATCACCGACGTGAGCACCAAGTAGACCTGCCCGAGCCACTTTGGCGTCCCTTTCTGGTAAAAGATCGCGACCACGCCGACGACCGCAAAGTTGTACATGGAGAAGAGCATCGTGAGCGCGTCCACGATGAGCTCGCTCTGCGCGATCACGATAGTCAAAATGTTGCCTCCGAGCAGACCCAGCAGCATCGTCGACGAGAACATCATGTAGCCGATGAGGATCTGCAGTACCAAAGAGAGCGACACATGAGGTTGGCTGCTGTGGAGTCCACCGTCCCGCTAATAGGGCAACGTTGGGTACTGGAACGCACTCTGTTGAAGTTGAACTTGTAGCAGCACACGATCACAAACGTCGCGACGAGGAAGAACGAGACGATCACGAGCGCGTTGATGACCGCGTCGCCGAACCTCGTGCCGTCGGACGCCCCCTCCTCCGAGTCCGGATTGTAGATCAGGTACGCGCTATCAAGGGCGAGCATAGTATAACACATCAGTCTTCCACCACGAGCGGCACGCTGCGTACACCGTGCACAGGCTGAGCTTACTCTGCGAGCGCAGCCGCTGTCGCCTGATCCACGACGTTCAGCGAGACGAAGCTGCAGTCATCACATCCATACACACACATGAGCCGTCATATTGATGACGAGAGGAAGCAAAAAGCTCGCAACTCATAGTCGCAAGAATGAGCTTGCGCACCTTGCGAGCACCATTGTGAGCGCTACGGGCCAGACCACCGCCGAGAAGGATCCGATTGAGTGCAGGAGCTCTTCGTGCGTGAAGCTGTCGTCGTCGTCCTCCTCCTCGCCGTTGCTGCCAGCAGCGCCTCGCACCGCCACGACTGCCTCATCGCTCTTGCCGTGCGCGAGGTCGGGCGATTGGATGAGTCGCTCGTGGACGTCGCTCTCGTCCGCGAACGCAGCGCCATTCGCGTCGCCGCGCTGAGGCGATCGCCCCATTTTCCGCATCTTCCGTTTGTGTTTGTCGACCTCTTGGGTCAACAGCAACCAAAAAAGGGAAAAGTGAAACAGAAGGCTACCTTCGCGCAACCTTCAACAATCATTCGCGACAAATGACAGTCATTCGAGTCCCTCTCGAATCTGATGCCGAAACGACGCGATTTCTTTGGACAAGCAAGCCGTGCGATTCCAAAACACGTGAGACGGCACTGACAGATGACGCTCACGAAGCAGTGCACCGATGACTGCAGCAGCAGCTCTGAGATCGCTAGCAGTGCGCTGGGCGCGAGTACTGTGCAGCGGAGCGCTTTGCGTGGAAGCACAACGAGCCTTGCGCTTCAGTGCGCACTCTCTGCCAAGAGGCAGTGTGCGTCGTGGATCTGGAAGGTACTCGAGCGCTGAACAGTGCATCCAAGCGCGTCCACACACGAATGCTACCACTCTAACTTCCTTCTCTCCCTTCCTTTCGCAGCAAGATCGCGCGCTTTCCGCCGCACACAACAGCGCCGACATACTGCAAATCGCGGCTGGAGGAGTCGGATTCACGATGTTCGTGGCAGCAGTCGGTGAGTTACTCTGCTCTGGCGCAGCACAGAGTGTTCAGTACGAAGACGTGCGCCTGCGAAGCACGAAGCGCAGCAGCGCACACCCAAGTCAGCAGCAGTTCAAGACCCTCTCTTCACGAAGCCGCGAGCTGCTCTTACATAAAGATCAGCAACAACAGCAACCACATGAAATCGACAGCTTAGGACATCATCATCCAGCGCTGTTCTTCGTGCTAGCCAAGCGCCAAGTCCACCAGATATCATGCGGGATCAGCCACTGCGTCGCACTCGTGGCTGAAGACAACGGCGGTGGCGCCACTTGCGACTCGCTCTTTGCGTGGGGCATCGGCATGTACGGCCAGCTCGGTCTGGGTGAGCGGCAAGTCGCAGACACAATGACGCGCATCGACACCTCGCCAGAGCTCAACCAGCAGCTGCAAACGCTGTCGGCAACTAGACAAGGTGACGACTCCAGTAGGGAGTCTGCTGCAACGCTTCGCTGCGGCCCGTTTGCAGCGTACCTGCTCATACGGAACTCGTCAATAGTGTGGCACTGGGGACTACTGCCATCCAGCGCGGCTGCTTCAAGCGACAAGTTCGTTCTCCAAGGCGTCCCTGTCGCGTTCCCGATGATCGCCGACGATCTGGAGATCGCTGACATCGCAGTTGGCGTGGAGCACGTGGCGCTGCTGTCGGCATGCGGTCGCGTCTTCACGTGGGGATACGGCAGCAGCGGACAGCTGGGGCTTGGGCACGAACTAACTGAAGTCGTGCGTGAAAATGCCCAGCAGGTGAGCTTTTTCCACTCGCAGGAGGTCACTGTCGCGGCGATTGCCGGTGGCTGGAGCCACACGCTGGCGCTCGCGAGCGACGGCACCGTGTACGCGTGGGGCAACAATCGGTCGGGTGCCTGTGGCGCAACCACCAAGTTCCACGAGTACTTTGCGCCAGTGCGCGTCTCCATCCCCCCAGCTGCAAGAGCTCCGAGAGAACCTAGCGAAGGCGATGAAGAGCTGTGCTGTGCAATAAGTTGCTGTGCGGACACGTCCACTTTCACAATCCAAAGGCGCGGTGACGGCGCGCTGGCATCGGCGTTCGTGTGGGGTGTGTGCTCGGCGCGAGTGGCTGTGTTGACACCAATTGAGCTTCCGGATGTTCGATGCCACGGCTACTTCACGCGGTGCGAGCCTGGCGTTGGTGTCGTGCACTGGATCTATAGAGTCGCCTCAGCTTCCCCGACTCAACCAGTCCCTCGTCTGCTTCAGATCCGCGAAACTGAAGGCTCAAGCGTGACAGCCAGCAGCCGCGCAAACGAGTTCGTCGCGTTTGAGCTCGAGCAGGACGAAAGTTTGAGGCTGCGGCTGACGGATTTGCTCGATGGCAACTCGAAACTGCGAGCAGACCGTCTTGCTCTCCACGAGGTGCATACCTCGGAGTCAGCGAGTATCCGTCAAACGCTGGAGCTTGTTGCGCAGCCTGCGATGGGCTATGCAAACACGTTGGACGTTCAACTCCGAGCCACTTTGCCCGGATCAGTTCAGGTTGAGCTCTCGTACGACGGGAATCGGGTGTTTGGGAGCCCGATTGAGGTGCGAGTGCAGCCGGCGCGCCAGTCGGAGCGTGATATCACGCCATCCAGCGCCATCGACGCGGAGCGCATTGATGTGTGCGCGATGAGTGTCATCGGGAGTAAGTGCCGAGGTCACCGCAGAGACCAGCTCGCGCTGGCGGATCTCAAGTGGACTCCAGCGATCGTGAAGCGAGTTCGAATATACGATGGCGACACGGTCGTGCTCCTCGTCGACGGGATGGCATCGCCAGTCATCGATTCGATGAGACTGGGATTTCAGAACCAATTCGGCGAAGCGATTCCAGCAAAAATCACTGTGCTCGGCTTTGCCGACTCACTCGACCCGACGAGATCAACTCTGGCAGCGATATCAGCGCAGTGTCCAGATCCAGGTGCGTACTCGCTCGTCTTGACCAAGCCGGAGGTCGATGCGTCTGCTTTCAAGAGACTCGCACAAGTGGTTTGCATCATGGACAAACAAGAGAGGAGCGCGATTCTGGCTGCGAACGCACAGTTCATCAAGCGAGCCAGCAACACGTCAGGTGACTCTGTCGACCATCGCAGAGTTTCACAGCCACGCGCAGCGTTCTCGACATTCCTCTCGACTCTGCTGACCAATCCGAAGCTGCGCAGTGCGCTCGTGAACACGCCGTTCGCGTCGACTGCAGATTTGGAAAGCGAGGCGAACTGGGACGTTGACTGCGAGTGCGCGAGTCGCAAGCTGCTCTGCGCTTCCGGCAGCCGCTGTGATCCGTTCGCGCTCTGGAGAAACAACCAGCTACTTCGTTCTTCTGCTGCTGCCGATGATGATGATGATGCAAGCCACCAAGAAGAAGGACAAATGCGCTTCTGGGATGTCCTCCCGCGATGGATGCTAGAAAATCCTGCAGTAATCGCGCTCTCGCTCTGCTCTGTTCAGACTGGCTCAGACGAGGAAGACGAAGAGCTCGTTCGCATCGAACCGAGCGAGCAGACTCAAGTGGATCTGGACGAAATGCGGGCAGAGGCACTGCGCGTCGGTCACACCGTCCAGCAGAGTCCTCTCGACTTTCTCGTCCATGGACACCTCGCCGGCAGCAGCAGCTCCAGCTCACTCAGCTTGCCAGTCAGACAACGCTCAGGAGATGAGAGGACGACGACGACGGAAAACCAAGAGACGAAGATAGTGGCATGGCGCGACCAGCACGGCGAGCTCTTTTACACGCTCCAGCCGTGCTTCGGCTCAGTCTCGTACGCCATTCGCGTCTACGGTCACGAGAGCCACCAGTTCCGTGAGACTGCAACGGGGAGTCTTGTGGGTCGGTGGAAAGCAGAACTGCACGGATTTCTATGGCAACTGCTCGACACTCAGCAGAGCAGCAGCGTGGAGGATCTGTTTCAACTCTTTCGGACTGCTTCATCAGAGCGACAAACAAGGATGGGTGAGCAGGACCACATCCAGCTCCGAGACTTTATGTCCGCTCTTCAAGGACTGGGCTTCGCCATGATCAGCGATGATGCGTCGTCCAGTGCGCTGTCCAAGCAGGAGTGCCTCACGCTGTTCACGGAGATCCAGCGACTCGCGCCTGTGTCGTCTCCACCAGCTCAGCAGCAGATGCGCGTGACTCGGAGCGTCTTCAAGATGTTCCTCATCGACCCATTTCACCAGGTACACAAACCACTCAGAGAGCGAATGGTGACTGCTACTTTTCCAGCGAGTGATGTGAGACTAACGCACGCATTGTGATGATCCTGGCACTGCAGCTCTTCTGGAGACAGTACATCGCCACGCTCCAGTCACTCGCTGCTCGTGATGTGCTCGTACAGAGCCTACTTGAGCAATTTCGCCCAGTGGCTCACGGTAGTCGCGAGGTGCAAGACGAGTCTGGGCATGAGGCGGCTCTGACTTTGCATCTTGTGCCATGGAGCGACTTTGTGGACGCGCTGAGCCGATTCCACAACGTTTTGAGTGCCACGACCCGCTCCGCTGAGAGCGATACGAATGAGCCCGGCGTACTCTCGCCATTGGACTGCTGCCGCCTGCTCTACCGCTTCGACGTGAACTGCTGCGGACGCGTCTCCACGCGGCTCTTCCAGCAGAGCATCGTGGCGTCACTGCGAGACGACAACAATACAACCAACGTCAAGAGCATAGGATCTGCGAAGAAGAGCAAGCAGCTCATGACTGCAGTGCGCACCGCCAAACGCCCGGACGTCGACGCGTTCTCGACGCCAAACGCCGTCCAGAAGCTCTTCCTCGCACGATCCCAGCAGCAACAGCAGCACAAACGCACAGCACAAACCAAGCTCAGACAGGATGAGCACGAGAACGCCGAGAGCACTCGCAGCGCGCTCATGCACTCGGGCAACACGCACTTGGCGCGCATCCGCAGCCTCCCAGTCTCCAAGCTGCTTTGGTACGTCCAGGGACAACAGACAGCCTCGAACACACAAAGTGAGAGTCTGTATTACATCGCCAGCTCACTCTTCATTTTTTTCTTCTCTCTTGCGTACGACAGCGAAGGCGTCCACTTCCGACCACAGCGCCATCATACCCTGGGCTTCAACGCAGATACCTCCGCCGCCGAGCAGTCCTTCTAGAAAGCCCCTCCTACTCTTCAGAGCCGACTCGCGCCGTCTTTCTTGTACCCAACGAGACGCAGGCGACTGATACCGCCATCTGGGAACATCTCGAGCTTGACAAAGTTGATGCCTTCAGGCACGAGCGCCACCGTCTTGCTCTCCACTGAAAAGTGCTGCTGCGCGTGGGCCACGAGCTTGACGCGTGGCAGGATCGGCGTCCACTTGATCGAGTCAGCCAGCACGCCCTCGTCCGACGCGCCAGCGTACTGCGTGCCGTAGACGACGCAGCTCTCGGGGAAGTTGCCCTTGAAGTGGTTCGTGTCGACCTCGACGTGGTGCACCACGCCACTGTGGCCCAACTTGAGGATGCACCAGTCTTTGCCAGGCACCTGCAGCAGCCCAGTCGTCGTGTCCGCCTTCAGCACGGCTGGACGGGTTTTCTTGCGCGCAGTCTCCCAGCCGCCGGCCATGGTCTTGCTGCGGCCCGGCGCGATGAGGTTCTTCGGGTGGCCGTAGTGCGCGTCGTTGAACGCGATCACCGTGCCGCCGTGCTCAGCGCTCACCAAGTCCACGAGCTGTGTGGACGGCACCTGCGTCCAGTCCTTCAACACGTTGCCGTAGACGCGGAAGCGCGCGATGCCGCCGTCGGGATACATGTTGAGGCGCAAGTGAGTCCACGGACCGTTCTGCAGCACTTTGAACACGTTGTGGCGGGTCGCCTCGTAGCCAGGACCGAGCTCCGTGAACGGCAGGATGTCGACCCACTCGTGCGACTTGAGCTGCTCGGCGAGTGCGAGCTCGTCCGGGGAAGCCGCCACGCCCATCGCGCGCTCGTGGGCCGGCGCGCTCGCGCTCAGCGTCTGCAGCGCCGCGGGCCACGTGCTCCTGTCGCTGCTGAAGCGCGCCGCCTGGACAGACGCGCGCGGCGCGTGGTTGCCCGTGAAGAACGCCGTGTCGATGTCTACGGCTTCAACGCTGCCGCGCAGCCCGAGCTCGACAATGCACCAGTCGTGGCCGGCGATGCGCTTGCGGCGCGTCTCCCAGCCGTCCATCCACTTGCCGTAGTCTGTGAATTTGTCCGCGATGAACACGGGCGGCTCTGGCGCGAGCATCAGGTGCGCGGCCGCGAACCACTCGTCGGTCGCGAAGAGCACGCGCGCGCCGAAGTCGCTGCTCGCGAGGTCCGTGAGGCGCTCGAGCGCCGGGTCGTTTGCTGCGAGTCTCGCCATCGTCTCTTGTGCGTGTGGGTGTGTGTGTGAGCTTGCGAGGGAGCTGGGCGTCTTGGGCAGAGCGCCGTCTGTTGAGCAATGGCTCCTGCGTGCGTGCGGAGGATCGAGGTGACTGCGCAGGAGCGCGCGGAGCAATTGGGGGAGCTCTCGGAGATGGAGACGGATGCGCAAATCGCCATTTGCATTCACGTTCGCATTCAGCGATCCGTTTTGCGAGGATTTAGTCGAAGCCCTCTCGTTTTCGGTATCATTTTCGACAGTGGTTGTTTGCTCTTCACGATGAGCTGCTGGCGAAATGAAACAGCACCGCGACGACGAAAATGGCGCCGATTGAAGACGACGCGGTTGATGCTACTGCTGGCGGCGACACGCTCGCGCCAGCAACCAAGCGCGTGCGCTTCAGCACCGTTGTGCCGTCGAACGACGTGACGCAGCTCGCGATCGGTACGAACGCATGGAGTGAGCTGCATTTGGTGATCCTTCATCCGCAATCACATCGCTGATCTCTTCGCTGCGCCGTTGCACTGCGTGCCTCATCGACTGCATGCCTCATCGTCTGCCCAGTTGCCTTCAACAGTGCGCAGACGGAGGAAGAGCAGGAAGGCGATATTGAGTTCTTCCCGCCGCGCTTCACGTACCACGCATTCGGCACGGACGAGACGATCCAGGGCTACGACGGACTGGCGATCTCCGTGCTCTTCAACGCCTACGACTTTAGCGCGCTGCTGGACGTCAAGTACAAGGAGAAGGAGTCAGGGTACGCACGTACGCAGCATCCTCTGTGTTGATGTCTGTGAGGTCTCTGACGCTTGCCTGTCTGCCATCGCGGCGGTGTGTGCGGCTGAACCAACTAAAGCGCAGACGATGTCGTCGCGAAGCTCACGGCGTCGCTGCCGGAGGGGTTTACGCAGGACCGCGCGGCGTTCGCTGCGAGGGTGCGCTCAGCAGCGCAGCAGTTTGCCCCGCTTGGCGAGCGTGTGCACTCGTACGATCAGCAGCTCGACGGTGTCGAGCGACACTTTGAAATCTACGAAGTGCCGCTCGATGGCAACGACGGCGCGCAGAAGCTGCACGCGAACATGCAGACAGTGGCGCTCTGGTTCATCGAAGGTGCGTGCAAGCCCCGTTATGTCGTAAGCGACACTGGCGCCATGTGCTGTCTGACACCTGAGGACTCGCCTTTGGCATCCTTCTTGCGCTGCAACCAGGAGCGGACGGGATCGATGTCACCGATCCGCGCTGGGTCGTGTACTTGACGTACGAGCGCACAGAGGCTGAGAGCGGAAGCCCGAGCTTCTCGCCCGTCGGCTACGTCACGCTGTTCAAGTTCATCAACCCAATGGGTCGCAAGACTGGGCTCGCGGCTGCTAGCAGTGCAGCCACTTCGCCGACAGCAGCAGCAGCAGCGCAGATGAACGAGACGCACCGCATCTGCCAGGTGCTGATCTTCCCGACGCACCAGCGCCAGGGCCACGGCGAGCACCTCGTGCAGTGCATCGCGCAGCGCGCCGTCGCGAACGACAAAGTGTACGAGCTGACGGTCGAAGATCCGGTGCCGGCGTTCGCTCAGGTTGGTGGTGCCAAACCAATCGGCGATTTCGTTGTGATACTTGAGTATCAAGACACACTCGTGCGTGTGCGCGTGTGTTGTCTGACCTGACCTGACGCGTCTGTTGGAATTTTCATGCCGCTGGAAACATGATTTGTGTCAGCTGCGCAACCTGGTCGACGCGAAAAATTGTCTCAAGCAGAAATTCTTCTCGCTGGGGCCGAGCGAGAGCGCCGAGGGCGACGATGTGGCGCCAGCGCACGGCACGGCGAACCTGCAGGCACGCGACATCCACGCCGTCCAGGAGGTGCGTCGCCTGCGACGATCTCTGCTGATGCGTGTACCGCTATCACGGATGCTTACTTCTGGTACTTTGGTGTCGCGGGGAACACGATGCTCGCGCCACAGAAGCTCAAGATCACGCAGAAGCAGGTGCAGACGTGCTACGAAGTGCTGAAGCTGCGCTTCGTGGACCGGAGCGACGACGAGCAGCTCAAGAAGTACCGGCTCGAGGTGAAGAAGCGGCTCTTCAAGCTGCATGCCGAGGAGCTCGAGGCCATGGGGAGCGCCGAGCGCCGCAAGGCTTTCCTCGAAGCCGAGTTCCAGGCACTCGACGCGCAGTATACCCAGCTGCTCGCAAAAATTGGCGCGCGCCAAGCCTAAAAAGGTGAAACAGTGAAAATTGGCGGACTCGCGCAAAGTGAAAAATGAAACTGTGCGGAAACATTTTTCGGTGTGGTGGCCTATTTTTGTCCAATAGTAGTGTGCCTCGTGCACTATTTTGGCCAATGGATGGCTACACGGATGCGTTCCGTCCAATCAGAGGCAGCCAGTGGGGACGATTTTTGGTGAGAGAGAGACTCTGAGCGCGCTTTTTCCGACAGCAGGCGAGTTCTGAAGAAGAACGCACGCAGCAACAGGTGCGGCATGTGCGGCATGCGAGCCCCGTAGCTGCTCGTCCTGTGGAGGCTGTCGCCCCAGCAGCGCTGCTCTGTGCCCTGACGCTGCGATGTATGTGTGTGTATCTACACTTTGCGGCGTGCAGCAGCAATAGAAAGCGAGCAGTCCCCGCTTGGAAAGGAACGCCAGCAGCACATTCGGCAGACATGAGCGGCACGCTGAACCTGAACTCGCACTATGAGCTGCAGGAGAGCATCGGCATGGGTGCGTTCGGCGAGGTCTTCAAGGCCGTCGACACGCGCACCGACGAGGTCTGCGCCATCAAGATCATCGACCTCGAGAGCGCGGGCGACGAGATCGACGACGTGCAGCAGGTGCGAGAGCGAGCGAGCTGAGCATGGCGCTACAGTGTGGCGATGCAAGTGGTGCGTGTGTATCTGTGGACATCGCTGAGCTGTCTGTGTGTCTTGTGTGCTGCTCTCATTCTGTAGGAAATCACGGTGCTGTCGCAGTGCGCGTGCGAGCAGCTCACCAAGTACATCGGCTCGTTCATCCAGGGCACAAAGTTGTGGTGGGTGTGCACTTGGTATCTACATGTCGCTTGCCGCTGTGCTTCCTTGGCGCTTGGGTCGTGGATATGTGCTGAAGGTGTTGCTGCTTGTGAATCCGTACCGTGCGTCTTCACAGGATCGTCATGGAGTACCTCGCTGGCGGCTCTGTTCTCGACGCCATGGACTCTGGGTATAGTCATGCTGCGTCATGTTGTGCTGCGCGTTTCCGTTGTCTATCGTTGTCTGATCGAGCCGCGATTCTGTGGTGCTTGGAAACTATCTTGGCAGTCCCCTCGAGGAGGCATACATTGCGATCATCCTGCATGAGCTGCTGCGCGGCGTGGCGTACCTGCACTCGGAGAAGAAGATCCACCGCGACATCAAGGCGGCGAACATCCTGCTAAGTGGCGACGGTCACGTAAAGCTCGCGGACTTTGGCGTCACGGGCCAGCTCACGGACACGGTCACAAAGCGCACAACCGTGGTCGGCACGCCGTTCTGGATGGCCCCGGAGGTGATCCAGCAGTCCGAGTACGACTCGAAGGCCGACATCTGGTCGCTCGGCATCACGGCGATCGAGATGGCGAAAGGCGCCCCGCCGCTTGCAAAGTGCGTGTTGCGCTGCTCGTGCTGCTTCCGAAGTATTGACTGATCCTCTCGTCGCAGCTGATGCTGACACTCTTGACACTTTTGATGCTCGCTGCTGTCTGATCGCATGTTGTGGCTTGCAGCATCCATCCGATGAAAGTGCTGTTCATGATCCCGCGCAACGAGCCGCCGGTGCTCGAAGGCAGCTTCTCGCCAAAGTTCAAGGACTTCGTGGCCAAGTGCTTGCAGAAGTCGCCTGCCGAGCGACCGACGGCGCTGGAGCTGCTGCAGCACCCGTTCATCCGCTCGTCGAACCACGTATCGCACCTGACGGACCTGCTCGAGCGCAACCAGATCGCATCCTCAGAGCGCGACGAAGTCTCCGTCTTTGCGAGCAGCGGCAACAGCACGACCACGACGAGCAGGTCGGGCAGACGGGAAATGTTTGCCGACAACAGCAGCAGCAGCGACAACAGCTTCGTATCGTCGTCAGTGAATGGCGAGAACTACGCTGCCAGCACATCCACGTCGACGTATCAGTCGGGTTCGTTCTCGAACTGTCACGCTTCTGCTGGCGACGACAGTGGCGCTCAGAGCGACCGTTTCTGCGGCGAGGAGACGAACAGCGACGACTACGACCGTTTCGCGCGCAGCAAAGTGCACGCGCGCGCCAAGTCCACGTCGGTCGACAGCGGCTGGGACTTCAACACGATCCGCATCTCGTCCACGACGGCAACGACATCATCGGCGACCGACTCGCGAGCAGTTTCGAGCAGCACGTTCTCCGCGCCGACGCTGGAGACCGTCGAGACTTTCTGCGAGAGCTTTGAGTCTCATTCGGCCACAGCTGCAGTCGCCAACGGTGCACCGGCTGCTGCTGCTGCTGATGCTGGCAACGGCGCTGTGGAGCTCTCTAGCGAAGAAAGCGTCCATCCGAGTGCGGGAGCGATCAACAGCGAAGACTTTGAGGACGCAGACGAGCAGGCGTTCGAGAACGTGGTCAAGCCTGCAGTCTTCGACGTCTTGAGCGGCGCGATGGACGCGGAGCCGCTCGACGAGGACGACGAAGAGTCCGCGAGGCTGCGTGAGGAGCTCGTTCTGGACTTTCTGCACGCGTTCGAGAGCCTGAACCAGGAACCAGGGCTGCTGAGCAAAGTGCTGAATAGTTTATTAGTCAACGGCTCGCAGCAGCAGTCCTGAAATGAGTTGGCAGTCAGTCGAGCAGTCTGGCAGGCGCAGTTGTGCGAGCAGCGGTGGTGATGGCAATGTTTGTGGGTTTTGGACGCTTTGTGTGTGGGCTGTTTACGATTATTTCCACGCGCGGACGTTCGAATCTGTGGACGTGGAGCGCAGAGATGTCGCCCGTCGTGTCCGTCCGTTCGGGCTGTTGTCCCCAGTGGCGTCCGCTGATAGCGGAGCCTCTGTGCGGGGCTTCGTGCCCACGCGCGTGCTGGGCAAAGTCGACGAATTCCGCTTGCGGAGCAGCAGCGGCTGACTACTGCTGCTGCTCGTTGTCATCGAGGAGCTAGCCCCACTGCTACCGATGCTCAGGGATTTCGCTGGCCGCACAGCCACCACTGGGTTCTCGTTCTCGTCGTTCTGATTCTGGCTCTGGCTCGTTGTTCGCTTTGAGAGAACGGCGGGCGACCCGAGCCGCGGGATGAGCGACGCCGTGCTCCGCTGTCGCGCCTCAGTGAGCAGGTGCCGGAGCTTCCTGATTTCGGTCTCGCGGTCCTTCAGCAGACTCTCGACCGACTCCTGGTGTGACGACGATACGCGGCTCTTGGCCGTGAGTGTCCGCAGCATGCGCTGCGCTGTCTCACGCTGCTCCGCCTCGCGAGACCGCGCGTCGCGCTCGTGCTTGAGCTGCTCGCTGAGCTCGTCGTTGAGCCGCTTGAGGGCTTCGTTCTGTGTCTTGTACGTCGACTTTTGCGACTCAGACGTCTTAATGCGACTCTGCAGTGCGGCTGACTGTTTCTCGCTCTGATTGCGCTGTTCTCGTTTCTACAGCGACACAAGAAGTAGCAGCACGGCGCCGGTCAAAAAAGCCTTTGACGCCTCCTCCTCCCGCCCCGAAAACACGATAGCGACTTACCATGGCCACAAGCGACTGCTGCGCCTGCTTGCACTTGCGCGCCGAGATCGCGAGCTGCTGCTTGAGCGTCTGGATCTCCGCGAACGCGCGCTTGGCCGACAGAATGTCCTTCTTGTTTTTCACGATGCTGTTGCGGCCGACGACGATGTGGCGCACGCGCTCCGCGAGCTGCAGTGACCGCGCCGACTCATTCGCAGTCTCGTACGTCGGCCCAACATTCACGATCATCACAGTCTTGCACGACGAGTTGAGCACGTCCTGCAGCAGGAACGTGAGCTTCGAGTTGCGGTACGGCACGTGCGGCAGCTTCTTGTCGAGCGCTTCCATCACGTCCGCGAGCGCCGAGAGCGACTTGTTGATGTGCGCCGCCTCGCGCAGCATCTCGCCCGACACGTGGCTCTGCTTCACGCGCTCCGAGCCCGCGAGGTCCACGAGGTACAGCTTGCCGCAGAGCTCGTCGCTAGCGGCTGCTGCTGCCTCGCTGCTACCGTCGCCGCTGCTCGCTTTGCCCGCGGTCGAGATCTGCACGATGACGACGCAGTGGGAGCGACTGCTGCGCGCGTGCACGTTCGTGTGCCCCGTGATACGATTCGTCTGCGCCTTGCGCAGCACGTCGATTGTCTGCTCCGGAGAACTCACGATCGCCATGGTCAAGTCCGCCACGTGGATGTCGCCCGAGTCGCCGTCGTGGCGGATCTCCAGGGACTTTGAGTTCTCGACGTTGATGAGGTCGCGCAGCGTCTCGTTGTAGATCTCGAGCACGCCGACCTGGACCTGATAGCACGGTGCTTGAGCACTCTCCTCGTCGTCACCTCTGCCATCCGCCATGTCAACGTCATCTTCTGCTTCCGGGTCTCGCACGTCCGCTGCGCCATTATGAGCGTCTTCGGGGTTGTAGATCGAGCCTCGCAGCTGCACCGACTGGAAGATGTGGCGCACCACGCGGTAGTTCAAGCCCGGGTCGCTCTCCGTCCCCTCCATCGTGTACGTCTTGCCTGAGCCCGTCTGGCCGTACGCAAATATGCACGCCTTGAAGCCCTCGACGACTGACTGCGCAATGGGCTCCACCTCACGGAACACGTCGTTTTGCGTCTCTTCCGGGCCGAGAATGCGATCGAACGTGAACACTTTCCAGGACGCGCCGCTCTCCAGCGTCTCGAGCGCCTGCGCATCGATGTTGCCGTCGATTGTACGCTCGCCAGCCGAGAACACGCGGTCCGCCTTGATGTCCATCACCGCCACGTCCGAGTGGTTGATTACGTTCACTGCGAGTCGCGAGCCCCAGGATTTTTGCAGCTCTTCATAGATAACCGGGCGCACGCGGCAGAAAACCTGGATGTTGCCGCACACCGTCTGCAGACGCGAGAGCAGCGACGCGTTGCGCGTGCGCTCGGCCAGATATTTGCGCGCGAGCTGCTCGCCTGTGTAGTTGATCGTCAGCAGGTTCGCTGAGATCTTCTTGTTCGGCGTGAAGTCTGCAGTCGAGATCCCGTCGTGGCTGCGTAGCCGCACGTTCTCGGCGCTGATCGAGCTGAGCTTCGCGCGCAGCGACTGGATTTCGACCAGCAGGCGATGCGGATCGCTCGAGTCCGCTAACGACGAGTCCCCAGAGGTCGTCGACGACGTCGAAGCAGTCGATAGCGTCGACGCACGCTCGAGCTCAGCGGCTTTCTTCGCTGCACTATCGAGCTTCTCTTGCAGCGTACGGTTCTCGTCTTGGAGCTCCTGGACTTCTCTGCGGTTCTGGCTGATCTCGCTCTTGCTCGCCAGGATCTGCTCCTCGAGCTCTTTCCGCAGACGCGTCTCTTCTGCCATCAGGTGCACCAGTTCACCCACTTGCGCGCGCAGGTTCGCGACCAGCTCCACTTCGCTCTCCAAGCAGCTCGTCAGGCGGATCTCACTCTCCGAGAGCTCGTTGCATTTGTTGTCTGCGTCATGCAGCGCCTGGCTCACATTCGCGAGCTCCAACGCTTTCTCGCGGAGCTGTCCGCGGAGTTCTTCGCATGTCGTCGACAGATCCGAGTGCGCTTGTGTCAACGCCGTGAGCTCCATCTTGAAGCTCGTCGTCTGCTCTTGCAGCGCTTGGATCTATAGCACGAACGCACGTCCCCCACACACGCAGACACGGAGGCAATGAGTGTTGGTTCGGTTCAGTTCCAGAGTCGCAGCCCGCAAAACCCGTGCGATGATGTCTCGGACAACCACGTTACCTCCATGTCACGCTTGCGGATCTCCTGCGCCTTGGCGATCACGTCGTCCGTCATCTCGCCCATCGCCGCCTCCATCGCGCCGACGTGCGCCGTCGTGTCCTGGATCTGGATCAGCTCGGCCTCCAGTCGCTCGCGCGCCTCGGTCTCTTCCTGGGCACGCGCAGAGAGCACCTCGATCTCTCTCTGGAGCGACTCGATGAGGATCTCCTGGCTCTCGGCGTCGCGCTCGTGCACGGTCGAGCGGCGATGCATGTACGCGTCGTCGTCGCCACCATCTTCGTCTTCCTCGCATCGCTCGCCGTCGTCCACGTCCATTTGGTTCTTCCCGCCGGCGCTCTCGTCGAACTTCTGCTGTAACGCGTAGAGCTCCGACTTGAGATCCACGATCTCCGTGCGGAAGCGCTCGGCCGCGAGCTCGTGCTCGCGCTGGAGCTCCTCCTGGTCGCTCACGAGGAATACCTTTTCCTCCATCTCGCGCTCCATTTTGTGCCGCAGATCCTCCTCGGTCGCCTGCAAGATACGCACCTGCGTGACCAGGTCGTCCTGCTCCTGCTCGAGCTTGCGCTTCGCTTCGACCGCGACCGCGAGCTCCTCGCGCAGCGCAAACAGCTCGCGCTCGTATCGGTGCGCCTGCAGCAGCGCGCTCTCGAGCTTCTCGCGCGCGCTCTGCAGCTCGCCCTCGAACTGCTGGTTCTTGGCGCTCAGCGCCGCGTTCTTGGTCTCGGCGCGCGAGAGCTCCTGCTCCAGCTCCTGCTCCAGTTCGTGGCTCGACTGCGTGTACTCGTCGAAGGCGTCCTGCACCTGCCGCAGCTCCTGCTTCGTCCGCAGGAGGTCGGCGCGCAGCAGCGCCACGTCGCCCTCGTGGGAAGCGCTCGCCGCCACCACCGCACTCATCGCTTCTGTCGTGTGTCTGTGCGTCGTCGTCGTCGTCGTCGTCGTCCCCGCTCGCGGATCGCTTCAGCTGCGCGCTGCCAGAATAGTCAAGCGCCAGCCGCCTCCTCCCTGCCGCGTTCGCCCACACACGCAGAGATAGACGGATAGACAGAGATAGACGGGCTTCTTGGTGTCGTTTTGGACTCGTCATGGTCGCGCATGCGCTTCTCCGTCGCGTCACCGTCGCCACCCCATACTGTGGACGGTCCAGAGTTGTAGTAGACCTAGTCGCTGCGCTAACTTTTTATGCATTTGTGTTTGGAACGCGCCCCTCCGTAATCTGTCCAACGTCCTTGGTTTCGATGCATTTGCTATTGCAAATGTGTCCGCTGTTTCAGAGAATTTCAAACCCCGCGAAAGCGAATAAAGCGGTATCGGGTAAGAGGAGCTTTATAGGAATTTACCTCCCGAGCGCGGTTGTGATGTCCAGAACGGCGAGAGCAAGACTGAAAGGCTGCGTTCATGACAGTCGCGGCGTCCTCTTGGCGCGGAACACCACGCGCAGCATCGTCTCCTCGCTCCTCTGGTGGTTCTTCCTGCTGATGCTTGCGGAGGTTTCGGCTTTGCCAAACCCTCGAGCCCAGCGGCACCTCATCGACAACCGCCTCCGCATCCACCTCCGCCGCGCCATCGCTGCAGACGACACCAAGCTCCGCAACTCACTCATTCGCATCGTTTCCGAGCTCGCTCAGTCTCCATTCTAGGGTATGCAAGAGCCCTGACTGCATGTGTAGGTGAGTACGACGCTGGACAGTTTTTTTCTGGCAGAAGAGAAGTCCGATGCCGAACTTGGAAACAAGTAAGCCACCTTGCCCCCCCCCCGAGCGAGCGTGCCGATGTGCGGAGTGTGGTGAGTTTGGAAATGGAAGTTGCAGGCGAGCGCTTCAGCATTGTTGAGACCAGCAACAGCCTTTGCTCAAGAGTGCGGAAAAGCAGTGGAAATCTCTGTGGAGATACTGCATCAAGTCACGAAGCGTTGCTTGGCTGTCAAAAGCACCTCAATCTTCGAAATTCGCGCGACACTTCAATCGCACAGATTGAGGTTTCCCGCTGGCCGACAGCGTCGAACTCTCAGTGGACTTGGACGCGTGGCGACTGGCGCGACTCTCTTCGTCAAACTCCAGCGCTCGACGCAGCAGTGCGCACTCGGACACGAGATTGTATCAATGCAGATATCTATTGAGCGCTCCGCGATCCGCAGACAATTGATGGATTTCATGAAGCTGGTGCGCTTGTTGGTCGGGATATGCGAGAGAGTCCTCTGCAGTGACTGCCTTCCTGCAGGAACTCTTAGCAAGGCGAGCGGCTGCCAGGAAAGCGCAGTAGTCCTTCGCACACATGTCTGCAGTGTTCGAGTGGCGGTGGAGGTCATCTTGCTTCATAGTGTCGACTTGGTCTCACATTCGCTTCACCGTCGCCACGTCATATTGTACACGGGCCAGTATTGTAGTAGACCTAATCCAGATCCCTAGCATTGAGCTGGCCAATCACATCACTCAGTGTCAATCTAGTTAGTGTGGCCACACTACTCCCGCACAGTCGCTCGCCCAGCCAGTCAAATTCGAGCGGCGCCATTCAATCGATCGATATGCGTCCGCGCTGTCGGCGCCAAATGCCGCGCATTTACAGTTAGTAAAGAAGCTCTTCCGAGGACTCCACCCCATTAAGTGAAGCAAATCATCATGTCGGCTGAGGAAGTTGTTGCGGAAGTCCCGAAGGAGCTCGGAGAGATGGACGCCCTCAAGGAGGTGCTCAAGAAGGCCCTCGTGCACGACGGCCTCAAGCGCGGTCTCCACGAGGCTGCCAAGGCCCTCGACTCGCGCCGCGCGCGTCTCTGCTGCCTCGCCCAGGACTGCGACGAGCCGAGCTACTCCAAGCTCGTGCGCGCGCTCTGCGAGGAGCACGGCGTGAACCTCATCCTCGTGCCATCGGGCAAGCAGCTCGGCGAGTGGTGCGGTCTCTGCAAGATCGACGCCACCGGCGAAGCCCGCAAGGTCGTGTCCACCTCGTGCGCCGTCATCACCGACTTCGGCGAGGAGACCCACGCGCTCAACGTGCTGCTCGACTACCTCAAGCGCCAGGGCGAGAACTAAGCGTCTGCCGCCCGTCGAGAGTCTTTTTGTTGTTGGGAGATAACAGAGAGAGCTAATGTCAAGGAAGCGCCGCCAGGAGAGCTGAGCTGCCGAGGGACTTCCCTCAGAGCTTTTTAACGAAAACCCCCGCCGTGTTCCGCGTTCTATCTGCTTGCTGTCTATTGCGAATGTGCTGTGCTCGCCCGCTTGCGTATGTACTCGATGCTATGCGTTGTGATTGATTCTGTGTGTCTTAATTTGCTACTTACTCTCTTCTTACTCTGCGCGCGCTCTCTCTCTGCGTGTGTCTGTGGTTGGTATTTCGTACTGGAACAGTCTTCTTCAAATAAAATAATAACGGAGAGCGCTCGTGCGCTCCTGTCCTTCCCTTCCTCACGGGGGGATAAGCGCCGACAGCACCTCCGAGAGCCACTGGTCTGCTACGCGGCGCACCTGCCTTTGGAGTGGGCAACAGCGACCGAGTTCGTCGACCTCAGGCTCACAAGACGCGCTGTAGTGGGGATTACGACCATCCAGGCGAGGTGGCAACATCCGAAGCGCACTCGGCTGCCAGAGGCTCCGAGCGAACGAGCAACGATTTCACCACTCAGACAGTGGACGGCCACCCACCACCAGCTCGCGCACGATTGATCACTCCCAGACGATGAGCTCCAGCGCCATTGCATCACTGCTGCCTCCCTTGGCTTGTGCTTCGTTCGCTACCAGCCAACCCCACGTAGACAGCTGCCGCCGAGAGCCTGCGAGCAACACCCTTTGTCGCGCCACGCCGCTCGGATGACGCTCAACACCATCCGTCGACGAGCGTGGAGATGTGCCACCGCCTTGTCAACAGCGAAAAGAGCTGTCCGACTGTCTGCTGCTGCTGCTGCTGTCGGAGCGCTCAATGACCAGAGCCCGGGTTCTCGTACAGCCGCCGCAGCTTGATGCGCTTCGAGTCCGTCGGTTCGTAGAACGATGAGCGCGAGTCGTACGCATCCTGCATCTGGGTGGAGCGCATCATTTTGGATTTCTTCTTGTCCTTCTGCAAAGGAATCACAGCAGCAACAGCAACAACAAAAAAGCAACACTGTCAGCATGCTGATCCAACAACAGATCACAAGGTGCGGCTGGCAGAAAAGCAGACTTACCGTGTCTGTGGACTGGCGACTAGACGCGATGAATGGGTGGAGCAGCGCCTGTGCTGGCGTAATTCGAGTTGCGGGGCTAGCAGGAGAAGTAAGCACTTCCGGTTAGTCCCACAAAACACCATGCACAGCCCTTTGTGCAAACTATCGCAACGTACTTGTAGTCCAGCATGCGGTGCAGTAGATCCACAAAGAGGTGGTAGTCGTCCGGCGAGTGGTCATCCTGGTTCAGGTGCCTGCCGCCGGGTCCTCCAGAGTCGGCGCCGACGATCTCCGCCAGTGTCGCAGGACCGTCCGATTCCTGTTTTGCCACAATCCATTCATCCATGCAGCAACCTGTCAGCCACTGCAGCAGCAGTAGTAGCAGAAACAAATCTGCAACGTACATGGCCGTTGAGCTTCGAGCTCGTGCTCTTGCGGAGCTTGAGACGGTACTCCACGACGCGGTTCTCGCCCTCGCCGACGGGCAGCTCGTCAAAGAAGTCCCGTCGATACGTCGGGTTCGCGTGCTCGATCAGCTCGCGCGGCGGCATACCCAGCACGTTCGCTATCCGCCGCAGCTGGTCGTGCTGGTCCGAGCCGCCAAACAGCGGCTTGCCCGTGTGCATCTCCACCATGATGCACGCGAGGCTCCACATGTCGATCGCCGTCGTGTACTGCATGCCGAGCAGCACCTCGGGCGATCGGTAGAAGCGGCTTTGGATGTACTGGTAGAGCTGTTGGTCGTACAAAGATGCATACACACACACGTTAGCCACAAAAGTGACTGGTCACCAACACACTTTAGCAACCGTACCTGGCTCTGGGACAGACAGGAACTCCCGAAGTCAATGATCTTGAGCTGACTCCGCGACGAGTGCACCAGCAGGATGTTCTCGGGCTTGAGGTCGCAGTGGATCACGTTTACACTCGGGTGCGCCAAGTAGTCCAGCGCCTGTAGTGTCCACGACATCACATCAGCACAGTCCGTTAGCAACATGTTTCACCTTTGGCCCACAACCGTCACAGCAATCACACAGAGACGCACCACCAGGATCTGCCGTGTGAGCTTCCGGATGAGCTTGAGGCTGACACCCTTGAACATCGTTTTCTTCAGCAGCTCAAACAGATTCGAGTCCAGGCGCTCAAACACGATGCACTGGTGACCCTTGTGCACAAACGAGTCCTTCAATTGCACTGCACAAACAAACAGAGACACATAATAACCAAAGTCAGTCCTCGCACCCCCAATCACAGCCTCATGGAGACTCGGGTACAGAAGAAAATGTACCCACCAATATACTTCTTGCCGCCGTGGTCCGAGCGATGCAGCGACTCGAGGATGCCGATCTCCAGCTGCGCCTGGGTCGTAAAATTTTTCTTCTTCTTCACGATCTTGATGGCCACCTCCTGACCGGTCTGCATGTCCTGCGCCTCGACCACTTGACCGAAAGAGCCCTACAGGCCACATACACACACACATACACACAACATGTTAGTCTACGCGTCTGCACATTACCAGAGAGATAAAAAGCGCGGGAAACGGCAGTGTTCACGCGCTCGTGCAGGGCTAAGAGAGCCGTCCACACGACACAGCAACAACGACATACCGTGCCGAGCTTCTTGCCGACCACCTTGTAGCGGCCGTTGAAGAGCTCCTCTTCCTGGAGGAACGCGTAGTCGTCGCTGCTCTTCTCGCCCTTCTTCACGCCGTGGCCGCTCTTCTTCTTGCGCGGCGGCAAGCCGTCCTGCGCCAGCTTGCGCTTCGCATAGTAGTTCTATCGCACACACACACATACACACATATCCACTCGTGAGCCATCATGTACAGCGCCATGCGTTCGCATGGATCGCGGACGTTTCGCAGCTCGCGGCGCCAGCTGGCCAGCTGCGGCCGCCCAAGCGAAGAAGCCCAGACGCACCTGGTTGATCCGGTTGTACGTGTGGATGAGGCGGCACGTGAGCTGCATCGCGGGGACGTCGTCGGCGGCCCGCGGGGCCTCGGCCACGGCCGCGCTGCTGCTGCTGCTGCTGCTGCTGCTCGGCTCCATGTCGTCGTCGTCGTCCGCGCGCGGGGGATCCCAAGCGGCGCAAAGCTCTCCGTTCAAGTGTAATTCGCCGCCGCCCTTTTCTTGTGTGTCGGCCTTTTTTGGGGCGAAACAAAGCGGTCTTTTTTGTTCTTTTGGGCGGGAAGCGGAGCTTTTGGGCTTTTTGGGCTTTTTGGGCTTTTTCGAAAAAATGGAAGGAAACGGAGACGCGAGAGAACACCGTGAGCATACTGAACGCAGGTGCGAGCGGGAAAGACTAAATGTAGAGAAATCACGCAAGACGTTTCGGCCAATTTAGGCGCCAAAACGAGGCGGAGAAACGAGGTCCAGAGCGGCCCGAAAGGGACCAAAGCGCTCAGCAGCGTTTGGCAAGCAGGAGCACGCTCGCGCGAGTCGAGGCAGCCGCAGTTCGGAGTCGTCATGCGCTCCAAGGCTCCATGAGATCACCCGGGTGTTCTCGCACATTCACTTACATAGAGCATTCACTTGCACAGCGCGATGCGAGTGGTTTTGCTGCCCTTGCGCCCGTCCACCATTGAGAGAGAGAGAGAGAGACAGCAGAGTGGAGTGGAGCAGAGCGGAGCGGCTGAGCAGTCGCATCGCGCTCTTTTGACACCAGCAGCAAGCACACACAAAAAAATATGAAACGACTGCGGCGGCCGATCGATCGATTCTGCGCGGTATCCTTTGTGCGCGCGGCGAAGAATAAGCAACCGCCTGGCGAGAGAGAGAGAGAGAGCCTCTGCCGCGCTGTGCCGTGCTGTTCGGCTTGGTATTCTTCAAGCAGGGACACTTGGCAGTGCACATGCGAGTCACCTCGATGATCACGGCCGACTGGCCAGCCTGCGTGTCTCTCTCGCGCGCGCAGGCTCAACGGAAGGCTGGCTGCGCCGTGTAGACGAACGGCCACGTCCACACTTTCAGCGAGGGCTTCAACATCGGATGATGATTTCGCTGCGTTTATGCAAAAAAGAGCTGGGATCCCACTTTGTATCACAACCGCGGTGATCGGTTGTCTGCGTGAGGCTGGACTTGGCTGCTCTGGCGAGCTCTGGTCTCGGGAGTCTCACGAGCTTCAATAAATCGTGTAGGTGAGTCCAGAGATCACCGGATTCAGTGGATCGCTCGCTTGGGAAGCTGCGCGAGCTCGCGAGTCACAACCAGCCGCATGCTTTCCGTTGAGCAGAGGCGCTCCGAGCTTTCAACCAGCATCGCAATGCAATCTATTTGCCACCGTAATGAGGACTCGCTGCCTTGGAGCGCTGGCAAAAGT
Organism: Globisporangium nagaii; assembly: GCA_023335995.1. Classification (NCBI taxonomy): domain Eukaryota; phylum Oomycota; class Peronosporomycetes; order Pythiales; family Pythiaceae; genus Globisporangium; species Globisporangium nagaii. The sequence continues at coordinate 26,968 of JAADWH010000191.1, forward strand.
GCACCACGACAAGGACGCCATGCCGATTTTCCTTTGCTGCTGCTGGCTGGCTGAGGATACCAAAGCAGCGCTCTGTGACTTTCGTCTTGAGCGGGACACATTCGTCTGAAAGTGCCTACTTGCTGCTGGTACTACTGCTGTCTCGTGGAGCAGTCCTTGGACTTGTGTGTGTGTGAAGTGGGAAGTGGGAGTCTTGGACACCCAGACTGCTGCTGCTGTGCCTTCGTTGCTGATTGGGAAGCGGCATCGCTGCGGTGGCGAAGCCACCCAACTCGTCGCGATACTGGGAGATACAATCGTGACTCCCATACGCGTGCGTTGTCCAAAGGATTGAGCGCTCTCCTTTGCCATACACAGCGCCTTCGTCTGCGTCTGTGAACGCTGCTGATCATGATGAATGAGCAGGTGCAATGGTGATCCTTTTCAGGCAATCGAGTCTCAATCGCCTGAAATACGCCAAACATAGTGTGTCCCACGTGCTTTTCAGCCTGGACAAGTGTGGGACACGCTAAGTTGGGGACGGGTGATGTGAACCATCCACTTTGCTGGTTGCTGGGATCGCCCAAACAGAGCTCTTTTCGACTGCGAAGCGTCAGTTGCGATTTCCCGCGATTTCCCGCACTGAGCAGGCGATATGCCTCTGCAGTCGCCACGCACCACCGCTCCTGTGTGGCTGCGTTTACGCAGTGCTGTGCTGTGCTGTGCATGTGAACCGAATGCGTGTGTGTATGAATGAATTTGTGCGTGTGATGCATGTGGAAAACGTCCCTCCCCGTGGAATTATATTGTCGCTTGCCACCATTACCTTGGGCTTGCATCAGTCGTACTACGGGATACCAGATGATCACGATCATGGCGAATCTAAACCAAGCACGAATTTGTTAGTATTTGTGTCTTGACCTGTCTCAGCGCTACACTCCACGACCGAACCAAACCAACGATGCATGCATACATAAATGAGCCCGCGTGAGGATGGCGCTTCGATGCCGAGCACGATGAGAAGTAGGCATAGACAGCAGTCGACGCCGACGCGGCGCTAGCGAGTGTGCACTCTGGCAGCTACTCCCGCCTCGCATGGCAAGGCACCAACGTGTCTGTCGCTCGGTGGATTGTCAACAGACGTTCTCAGCTGTGGAACTGCATCCTTTGCGCGTTGTCTCGAGCACGCTCAAGAGCTGACCTTCTTGCCATGAGCAAGCGTGCGGCTCATCCCGTGCTGATCATGCCATACAGTACAAGGTGATTAGGAGATTTACGACGCTACGTGCATACTGTTCCTCTGCTTGAAGATGTCTTTTCGCTCGTCAGCGAAGAACTCACGAGTGAATAAATGAATGAATGAATGAGCTGCTGGTTGGCTCCCTCTCCTGGACTTGACTGCACCGACGGCGCCGCAATGCGCACTTCGGTGCGCATGCCCACACAGGCGGTCTCACTTGCCCTCATGGCGCAGCTCGATATTCAGGCGCTCTTCGTACGACTGCTTCTTCGTCTCCTCTTTCTTCGTCGCCGCCAGGAAGCCGCCGGCACTCATGGCGATCACCGTGCCGGTCTGCGCGATCACGCGCGCCTGCATGAACTTGTTGCCGAGCTTCGAGTGGCCGCGCTGGAACGTCACGAGCCCGCCGACGAGCACGGCGAGCGTCACGCCGCAGCCGATCGGCACGAGCGGGTCTTCCTTGGCGCGCTGCCAAAACGACTTCTTCCCAGGCACTTCGTCCATCCAACTGAAGTCTCCCACCTGGTGCTTGCGCTCCCCGCTGTTGCTGCTGTTGCGTGTGTCGGCCATGGCTGTGCGCGTGTTGTCGCTGGGGCTCTCGCGTGCTGCGTGTGCTTGAGAGCTGCGATGAGCCAATGCGCCTGGAGCTCGGCGCTCTTGAGATCGTTGTGAACGATGCGGAATTCCGGAGTGTCAACGTGCGCTTCAATTGGTTGAAAAGGACGAACTCAGCACCGCTCCAGATCTGACTCTCGACTCAGGTGATAGCGACATTCTATTGGATGCATCATATCTGATGCATGAGAATCGACTTCTGAGGCAGAATCTGTGACTCAACACAAAAGCGATGGAGCTGCTGCGCGAATATGGCTCCGAAAGCTCGGAGGACGACGACACAGGCGCAGAGCAAGCGCCGCCACAGGAAAACAACCAAGCGCCGCCAAGAAGCGCAATGCCACAACAGCATGTGTCGACGCAGCCCGCTGCCGCTCCAATTGCAGCCGCAGACGAGCTCGAGCGACGACGGCAAGCGATCGCGAGCGCTCTGGCACATCAAGCATCCGTGACACACCATGTGCTCCCGCATGTGCAGCGCCGTCGGATGACACAGGACGAGCGAGCGTTTGAATATCGCGGATATGCCTCCAAGCGCCGACGTTGTGGCGCTGATGAGCAACGGCAGCAGCAGCTGCAGCCTCCTCCGCCTACCGCAGCACGAGAGCTTCAGCCGCTGTTCGCCACCGCGAGAATGAACCGGGATGACGACGGCAGTGTGTCTGCATCTGCAGCTCTCCCAACGCGCTTTGCAGGCAGACTCCAGAGCCACACAGGCGCAGTCAACTGCGTCCAGTGGAGCCCAACGCACGCGGATCTTTTCCTGACGGCGTCGATGGACGGCTCGGTTCGCATTTGGGACAGCCGACAGCAAGAACCCTGTCGACGCGTCCTGACGCAGCACAACAAGAAAGGCGTGAAGAGCGCCAAGTGGTCACTCGACGGGACGCACATACTCAGCGGTGGGTACGACGGGCATGCTGTCTACACGGACGCCGAGACAGCGACCGCCCTGCACAGCTACGATCACCGCAGCAGCGATCACCAGCCGACGACAACAGCAGCAGTCACGAGCGTGTGTGCGCACCCATCGGAGCCGAACCTGTTCCTCGCAGGCACGGACAGAGGCTGCATCTACAGCTACGATCTGCGCCAGCCGAACACCACAGCGTGCAGAACGTACAGCAAGGCGTTCGGCGACGTCCACGACCTGCTCTTCCTCCCAGACTCTGACGACGCCACTAACAGCAACGGTCAGCGCTTTGTGTCCAGCGCAGGCGTCAAGTACCGCGATGCGAGCCACCAGACTCTGCTCGTGTGGGACTTTCGATCGTCGACATTGCTCTCGGACCGCTTGGATCGCGACATGCAGCCGTTCCAGAGCCTGCGGCTGCATCCGCACAAGCGCTGGTTCGTGGCGCAGTCGAGCGGCGACTTTGTGCTCTTCTTCTCTGCGAAAGCGCCGTTCAAGCGGCTCAACAAGGGCAGATCGCGGCTCGCAGGCGGCCACGAGGTCCAGGGCTTTGGCGTCCAGTGCAGCTTCAGCAGCGATGGCTCGGTGCTCGCGACGGGCGACGCGAACGGCCGAGTGTTTTTCTACGACACGACCACCAAGCGCGTGCTTCAGAAGCTCGAGGCGTTCACGACCACAGCGTGTCTGTGCGCCGAGTTCCAGCCAATGGCTGGTGGTCGGCAGCAGCTCGTCGCTGGCGGGTTTGACGGCCAGCTGCTGCTCTACAAGTGAGCATAGATGTTTAGGCACACGCACAGCAGCGGATACGTAAGTACGCGTTAACAATGTCGAAGTGGTATTGATGCAGGTACTATTGTGAGCTCGTGGCTTCGTCTTCGTCCTCACCATGGTCACCAAACACTGCGTCGGTTCCCACAGCAGTGTCACCACCGGTCTCCAGACTCTTGAGCGCGTCCTCGACAACCTTGAGCTTCGCCTCGACCGCCGCGCGCTTTTTGTGCGTGCGCGGCAGGATCTTGCGCGCCGCCAGCAGGTGCTTCTTCGCCTCGTCCAGCGCGTCGTTCGGGATCAAGACGCTCTCGGCGTAGATCACGTGAGTCTCCCAGTTCTTCGGCAGCAGCTTGAACGAGTTCTGGAACGCGGCCACGGACTTCTCAAAGTCCTCCATGGCGGCGAACGCGCGGCCGTACGTACACATGAGGATGCTCCAGCTTTTCTTCTCGTAGCGCGGGATGACGTTCAGCGCGCTCTCGACGATGTTCTTGGCGCGCTCGGCGTCCAGCGGCAGCTCGAGCAGCGCGCGCATGTTCCAGAGCGCAGCGTTCGTCGCGTCGAGCTTGAGCGCTTTCTCGAACGCCGCGCGCGCTTCGATGAAGTTCCGGTTGCGCTGCTCGATCTTCCCGAGCTCGACGAGCAGCGGCGCGTCGTTTGGGATGTGCTGACTCGCCATTGTGAGCACCGCACGCGCCGCATCGACGTTGCCCAGGCGGCTCTCGACGCGCGCGAGCGACTTCCAGGACTCGACGTGCGTCGGCTGCTGCTTGGTGGCTTCGTCGAAGAGCTCGCGCGCGTTCTCGAGCTCGCCGTAGCGCTCCTCGAAGGCGCCCCAGGTCTGCAGCAGCTCGCCCGAGTGGTGCAGGTTCTGCAGCGCGTTCTCGAACACCTTGCGTGCGTTCTTCATGTTGCCGCGCTTGTGGTGCAGTACCGCGAGCGACATGACGCTGGGGATGTGGTCTGGATGCATGCTCAGCACTTCGAGGTAGAGCGACATGGCGACGTCGTCGTGGCCCAGATCCTCCTCCATGCGCGCGTAGGCGTTGTACGAGCTCGGCTCGATGAAGAAGCCACCGTCAATCAGGCGCCGGTAGCCGCGGCGCGCTTCGTACACGTTGCCGAGCTTGTAGTGCGCCATAGCGCTGAGCATCACGAGCCACTTGTGCGTCGGGAACGTCCGCATCGCGCGCGTGAGCACCGTGATGGTGTTCTTGTAGAAGCCGTTGTCGAACTCGGCTTTCGCCCACGCGTGCCACACCTGGGCTGTCGCGTTCGCGTGGCCCGTGGCGGCCTGGAACATGTTGCGCGCCAGCGCCATGTGCTGGCACTTGGCTTCAAAGACCGCGAACGCCTGGAGCACGAGCACGTCGTCCGCGTGGTCCTGGGCGAGGCGCTCAAAGCGCTCGCGCGCCTTCTGCTTGTTGCCCACTTCAGCTTCGAGCAGCGCCATGCCGAGCCCAGCGCTCGCGTTCTTCGGGTCGGTCGCCAAGATGACTTTGAATAGGCGCTTTGCTTCCACGTGGTTCTTCGCGTCCATCTCCATGGACGCCCAGGACTGCCACAGCTCGGCGTGGAATGACATCTTGGACCCCTTGGCGAAGATCATGCGCGCGAGATCATAGTTGCCGGCCTTCCACTCCATAACGCCCCACTTGTTCCACATGCCCATATCCTTCTTGTAGTGCTGCTGCAGCACGTTGCGGAACAAATTGCGCGCCAGCGGGATGTCCTCGCGGATGAGCTCGTTCAGGTTCGGCACGGGCGACTCCCAGCGGCGCTTCACATTCTCCAGGTGCACCGGGTCGGGTTCCCACGGGATCTTGCCGGACAGGTCGCTGAACTTCTTCTCAATGTACCGGTTGTAGTCCTGCCCGGCGTACAGCGTCTCCATGCGGAACGACCGGCGCTGCTCCTGCTGTTGCTGGAGCAGCTGACGCGAGAGCGAGAGCACATGTGCATGTGCATGCGCTGCTGCTGCGGATCGGAGCTGCACAAGCGCACTGTGCGCCTGGACGGGTCGGTGGACAGACGGCAGAGCGCCACGTGAGCATCGTCGCGCAAGCTCGCTCCAGCGGCGCATGGTGGTCACTGCTTGATGGTTGGCATTTCGCGTGATTGAGAGGGCCTTCTGTTGGGGTGGGTACTGTTCTTGGTTCGTACTCAAGAGAGGCAAAATAATGTGCCAAACTGAATGCCAGCGTAGCGTAATTGTCTCTACGCCAAATATTCACACATTAAGAGAATGCGTGACAGACTCAAATTCGAAAGGGTATCTCTTCTCACGATGAAAAGTGCACGAAAAGAGACAGAAAAACCCAAAATCCTCCCGAACCTCTGGAACACAGTGCGCACTCTCAGAGGGAATTTTTCGCGTCCAGTTGAAGTGAGAAAGCGTGATGAAGCAGATTCGAAAGGGAATGCGTTGCCACGATGCAAGCCATTTAAGTGAGACAGACTTCCACATAAGTGAGTCATAATCGAGTTGCACACTTGGCTCGGCATGTGTGGACTCAGTTATACCGGTAATAAATCGGGATCAGACATGTGCAGATTCAAGAGAAGAACACAGCAATTATCCTGGACTGGTGGTTTGAGCAACACGAATCTCGCTTCGAATCTCGGTGTCGTTTTATAGTCTAGTGCTCGCCCAGACTTTCGATCATCATGGTTATCGCCTGTAGAAGCAGCTTTCTTTTCACCATTATGACTGTGAAAAAGTGCACGAGCTCATTCTTCCTCTCGTTTTCTTCCTTGCCAATTCAGACTCCGTGTTTGCCGTTGCAGTCCTGTTGCAAGCCACGACCACACACAAATGAAAAAGCGCACTTCCAACGTTCGTTTTGACGAGCAGTCGAGCTGTCAAACATTGGTGCAGATTCGTTAAACGGCTCGGATTGGTTCCTGAAACGCCATCCAGCCCTCTGATTGGCTCGCGGGCTGAAACTGGTGCCGGACATAAAAAGAACATACACTCATCACGGTTCCGAGCAGTTTTGGATCCTCGCGAAACCGAGCAGCTCCAAATAAAGGGCAAGCGGACGAAGAGCGCCACTCGACGAGCGCCACTCGCTCTCTTCCGCTGCAAGGCAAACAACAAGCTCCAGCAGCAAGCAGTTGACGCCCAAGCTCTCTCTCTCTCTCCCCTATCAGTATGCTCTCGAGTGTGCACTTCGCGTTGGTCGTGGCGGCCGCAGTCGCCAGCGCCGTGCGCGCCGGACCGTACGACGGATGGAAGCCGCACGCGTACTGCAACGACCTCGACGGCATGGACGCGACCAAGATCGAGCCGCTGGACACGGAGCAGGCGGCGCTCGTCGAGTCGCTCGCGCAAGTGCAGGTGCGCGCATAGCTGGTTCTGCTCGGCGCAGCATGGCTGTCGCGCTGTTGCTCATGTTGTGTGCGTGTCGCTCGTTATCAGATCGTTGCTCGCCACGGTGCACGTGCGCCGTACTCGCGGCTCTTTTGCTGGGACAAGGGCCACCACAGCCCAATGAACGCTGAGTGGACGTGCACGACGACGTCGGTCTCGGTGAGTGTGTGGGTGTCTTTGGGTGCTTTTTGGCTTTGTTGCATTACGCAGCTGACAGTTATTCGCGCGCGCGCGCGTGTGTGTGTGTGTGTGTGTGTGCTGTTTTGCAGAACCAGAACATCGGGTTCAACGAGGAGACTGGTTTCGGCCGTCTGTACCGGAAGAGCTACATGGAGGGAGAGAACATCCTGAGCGGCAACTGCGTGGTCGGCGGTCTGCTCCCGCTCGGCCGCAAGCAGCACCTGAAGAACGGAGGGTGAGTGGCTACGCCTCGCTGGGCATCGTTGAAAATATGCAAATTGAGACTAATTGACTTGCTCCTCTATGGTATGCGATTCTAGGATCCTCCGCGACGCATACATTGGCGACGGGCCGCTCAAGATATTCCCTCACGCCAACCTCTCGGTGCGTTCAGCATGGCAGAAGTGTCAGTGCTTGTGAGGATCTAACTCGTACGCTGCTCGTTGCGCTTATCCGCCTACAGCTGCTCCCGCTCGACCAGATTTACCTCCGAAGGTTCGTGTTCGTGCTGCATGTTTTCTTTTCGCACAGCGCTCGTCCAGCATTTGTTAACGGGTCGCTGTCGCTTCACAAACGCTGAAAACCCATAGTGATGACCAAGAGCGGACGCTCGGGTCGGGCCAGGCGCTCATGGACGGCATCTTCCCTCCGGACGGCAGCCTCTCGCGCAACATCGACCACATGCTCACGTGGAACGTCGCGGACTACTCGACCGACCACGTGAACGCAAACGAGAACATCTGTCCGCTCATGGGCTACATCGGCAACCTGTCGAACAACTCGCCTGCGTTCATGAAGCACATCCGGGACCCGGCGCAGGTGAAGATTACGAAGGAGTTCACGGACGTCGTGGGCAACTTCTCGTGGGACACGGTGCTCGAGTGCCTCAGCACTGCGCGCTGCAACGACCTCGAGCTCCCCGATGGTGTGGACGAGGAGAAGTTCACCAAGGTCTTCAGCGAAGTGGAGGCTCGCGAGGCGCTCTACCTCAGGTACAACAACTCGTGGTTCGCCAAGACTGCGATGCAGCCGCTCGTGCACGAGATCATCACGCGTCTCGACGCCGTGGTGAAAGGTGCGCCGACTGCGCCAAAGTTCGCGATCACACTCGGTAAGTTCTGCTGGAGAATCGATGTGTGTCTTGCGTAGAGGCACGTGCTGCAGTGTGACTAACTGGCTGTTGTGATTGTGAAAACTATCAGGTCACGACTCGACGCTCATGCCGTTCATGGCGGCGATCGTGAAGGAAAACTGGGACGGCAAGTGGACTCCGTACGCCGGCGTGCTCTCGATGGAGATCTACAAGCTCAAGGCTGGCTCGTTCGGTGTCCGCATGCTCTTCCAGGGCAAGCCGGTGCACATCCCGGACTGCAGCGACAGTAAGTAGCTACTTCACGGCTTCTGTAGCGGTGCAGCACTCGTCAACTAATGGCTAATTGCCTGTATGTATCCCTACCAGCTCTCTGTACGCTCGATGAGTTCGAACAAGCGATCGCGTTCGGCCGCACGCGCCGCAACTGCACCGCGCCGGTGGACGCCAAGTCGTCCGACATGAGCTCGGCCGTGCAGCCCAAGCACTTTTCGTTCTCGCAGTACGTGTCGGCGGCCGTGCTGCTCGGTCTCGTGGCGCTGTGCGCGTTCCTCGGCATCCGCAGCCAGCGCCAGCGCAAGAGCAAGAGCAGCCGCTGGGGAGGCGACGAAGCCCGGAACCTGCTCGGTTGAGGGAGGGGCTCCTCATGGACATTGGCAATACAATGCTTCAATGAAATGGCGTTCGAGCGCCTTTGAGTTCCGATACAAACGAGTGATCAGATTCTTCCATAATGCGTGCAGAAAAAGCCTGCATTGGATATTTCAAATGAAAGAATCGATAATGAGTTTTCTAGTCCAACAGCTCACGTATTTC
>JAADWH010000192.1:0-35679 GCA_023335995.1 Globisporangium nagaii
AACTGCAAAATTAAAACAATTGTGTGGACTACATTATTCAGCACAAGCTGAGCTGCCCCCATAATTTTATTCACATGCATTTTTGCAGGATTTGTTTTTTTTCAAACAAGGCTGTCAGGAATAACTAAACAAAGCCGGTAGCACAAACCACTAGCTTAAAATTTGTATGGATAAATTTTATCCAATGAAGACGCTGCGAGGCGGTCTCAAGAGCCTCTTCTGCGAGCTGATTGGCCACTTTGGCGCGGGTGGGTCTAGCGCCCTAGCCTCCGCTTTTGGAGCTTTTCGATTTGCCAAGAGCCGGCTAGGGCTCGCAGACTCCACTACTCACTTGGTTTTTGTATGAAAGAGTGGCACACAGATCTCGAGCTTCTGAGTGTCACTGTTTCATACAAAAACCAAGTGAGTAGTGGAGTCTGCGAGCCCTAGGGTTGTCTCGGCCAATCGCGCGGTTGAAAAGAGGAAGGGCAAGGTTTCACAAACCTACCCTTCTCCAGAGCCAATCATCTCGCAGAAGCGGCTCTCGAGACCGCCTCACAGCGTCTTCATTGGATAAAACATCTACATACAAATTTTAAGCTAAACAGTCCAAAGTACGATGTGGGTGTCTTAACACCCAAAACGACTACCTGGGTGCTCAGCAACGACGACGATGGCTACCGAGATGTCGTGGCGAAGAGTGACGAAACAAAGGCGCGCACCACACACGCCCACACAAAGAGAGTCAATGGCAGGCGACGGCGAGAAGAAGCCCTGGGACGGCGCGGTCGGCGCCGTGAACGAGAAGATCGACGGCGCGTCCAAGAGCGTGCGCGACGCGACCGCGGACGGCGTGGGCCAGGTGAAGAGCCTCGTGAACGGCAACGTGAACCAGGTGAAGGACGTCTTCGGCGCGAACGTGGAGCAGGCAAAGGAGCTCACGAGCTCCGCGCGCATCGCGATCCGCCGCGTCGGCGCGCAGGTGCTCGAGGGAGTCAAGACCGGGGTGCGCCCCGTAGTGCAGGTGTTCGAGAAGGCCGAGTCCAAGGATGGTACGGAGCTGCGCAAGCAGATCTCCTCCGTGCGCGTGCAGCTGAACGAGCAGCTTCACGATGCCCAGGTACGCAAGCTCGTGTGTGCGTGTAAATGCGGGGAAGAAGCTGCGCATTCAGAAAGCTGACTTGGATGGATGGGGTCGCGATGTGTGTGTGTGCGCGCAGTTGAAGCTGAAGGAGACACAGAAGGCGACCGACGAGCAGTTGGTGCCCGTGCGAGCGCTGCTCGCGGACGCCCAGACGCGTACGTATTGCGACACGGTGCCTGCAGCATTGCCGATCTTTTGCGCAGCTTGTTTGGTCGACTGGATTAGTGCTGCGACGTGTTTTCTCACTGCCGTCTTTTCTTTTCTGTTTTGCTTCTTTTGAACATGGAGCAGAGCTGCTGAAAGCGAACGAGTTCCGTCGGAGCCACCCGGAGGCTGCGGTCGCGGGGCTCGTCGCCGTCGTCGGAGTTCCATCGCTGCTCATGCGTACGTCGTGTGCTTAGTGGCTTGCTGTTGACAATTTGCTGCTGCGTGATGAGCTGGGTTTTTTTGTGGCTGACTGGTGAAATTGCTGGAGTGCAGGCGGAAAGATCGTGGCTGCGCGCAACGTGCTGGTGGCGGTGGGCGGCGGCGCGGCGCTCGCGTACGGCGCCGACCGCCTCGCGGCCAAGAAGAACTGACGACCTGAGCGTATCCAGCATTTCCTCGTCTTCGTCGCGCAGCAAAGTAGTATGTCGCAGGCAGCCCAGCTCAGCTCAGCTCAGCTCAGCTTAGTCAGCCTCTGGAGTCCTTCTGTCCGAGCTCCAGGCGCCTCAGAGGAAGAAGGTCGGGATGCATGTTCGACAGTGAATGATGAATGAGAGCCTAAGAAACAGATCGTGAGCACCATGGAGGTTGCCAGCACCTCGGGGGTTCTTCATCGCCACCGCTCCCGAGCCTCTGGCTGCAGCTGTGGACTCATCAAGTTGCTTTGGCCAGGACGAGTGCGAGCTCTGCATTTTTGCGACCTGCAACGAGTTTCGTTCGCACATGTCCCACGCGCTCCTTTTCCCAGTTGTTTTTGTTGTTTTTCGGTCCTTTTTGCCCATCGTTCGGATTGTTCAACGCATTTCGGTATTTGCTGCTCATCGGTTTAGACAGGTGTATTCGATAAAGCAGCTCAAAACAGCTATCCCAGTCCAAAATGCACGATCGACTTGAAGAGGCCATTCGGTTACACCAGCGTTTCCAAACGCGAGCCGCTGTGTGTTTTAACGGCGCGCTCTATGTCCTGCCGGTTTTGTGAGTTACGTCGATACAATCGGCCGCTGAGGATCCATGGTCGCGTCGGCGCCGACGACGGACGCGTTGGCGATGGGCGAGTGATCGCCATTCACTCGCGCTCGTTCTCTTCCTCGCGCAGTTGCCGCTCGAACCGGCAGAGGCCGTCGCCGCAAGATACACACACCACCGCGTCCGCTCCGCACCCGACTGCGCAGCTAGCGAGCAGCTCCCAGCAGAGCAGAGCTCTCGAGATCTCTCCCGTTCGCCAAACCCAGTCAACGCAACGATAGCGGGCTCCAAGGGCATGGCGCGGCGCCAGAGCGGCGGCAGTGGCGGCAGCGCGTCGACGCACGGCGCGATCCGCCGCTCGCGCCACCGGCAGTACGGGCTCTCGAACGCGAACCAGGTGCTGCTCGTGCTCGTGGCCACGACGCTCTTCTTCTTCGCGCTGCTGCGACCGCACTGGCTCGAGTTCGAGTCCGACGTCTCGGCGGGGCTCTGGGGAGTCCTCGTACCGGAAGACGTGAACAGTAACGCCGACGGCTCGAACTCGTCCGTGAGCGTCTCGTGGCGCGCGTTCTGCGACCCCGAGAGGAGCAACTTCGCGCTGCCATTGTGCGTGAGAGTGCTACTTTGCTTGTTGTAACTGTACGGAGCGTGGCGAATTGGCGGTTGTGCAAAGCTAACGGTGACGTGTGCGTACGATGCTGCCTGTTACAGAGCCGACGGGTTCAGCCAGCCGATTAGTCTGGACGACGCCAAGATCCTCTGCACCAAGCACGCAGGCGGCGCGTTGCTGGGCGAGATCATGCGCGCGCTCGTGGCCACGGCTATCGGCTTCTGCGTGCTCACGCTCGCGTTCGCGCTCTACCTGCACCTCGCGCGGCCGTCGCGCAGCCAGATCTTCTATTTCGGCTCGCTGCCGGCGCTGGCGCTGTTCGTCGCAGGTGTGTCTCTGCGGAGTGCTGGTGCGGGTGCGAGGCATCCTCGTTAACGGTGTTCTAATGTGTCGATGCTCAGGCGTTCTCGGGACGGTGGCGCTCGGACTCTGGCAGAGCTACTACGGAGAATTCGACAACGGCGACTGCTTCGCGTTCGTGATCGCCGCGACAGTGATCGCGTACCTGGTCGCGATCTCCATGGTGATTCGGTGGCGATGGGTAAGCAGTCGATGTGTTCGGTGTCTGTATGATCCGCCCGTCCGCGCCAAGTGAACAAAACGCTAACTGTGTTACTCACTGATGACAATGCAGCCTGGCATCTGCGCAGTGCCGAATGAACAGCAAGACTTCCAGAGTCGCGCGTACCGCTTCGGGAGTCAGCAGAGCACTCCAGCACCGCCAGCTGCAACACCAGTGTCCCAGCCGCTCGAAGTCGTCGTCGAAGGCAACGAGCTACCGCCGCGCTCCGCCACGAGTTTCCACCAAATGCGCAGCTAGGAAGAAGCGCTTATCAAAGAGAGAGAGTCCGTCCTCGCGTCGCTGGAGGCACACAGAACGCTCGTGCACGCACGTCTCCGTATTTAACCAGTAGTTGCCGCGATTCTCATGCGTTGGCTGTACAAGTACACAAACAGGAAGCAGGAAGCCAGGAAATGATTGGGAGAACCCCAAGTGCAATAGCTCGAAAAATGTAAACGTCCTATCACAATAAAGCACAGAGCTTCACCTCACCCGCGGTCTCTCGTTCGCGTAGACCAAAGCTGCAGCTCGAAAGGTGAAGAGCTTTATTACCTCGGCATTCGTCTGAGCTTCTTTCTACGAGGCGACACTGCCGCATCTCATCGCCACTCTCGCTACTGCGGAGGCTGCTGCTGCTGCTGCGCGTAGTACTGCTGCTGGTACTGATAGTAGTCGGCCGCGGTGCTGCCAGTGGCGGCTCCATTTGACGCAGCTGGAGGCACTCCAGCAACAGGCGGAGCGCCATAGTGCGAGTACTGCGGAGCGGCAGGCGCTGCTGACGCTGAGGCAGCGTTCCCATCCCAGCCGCCATAGTAGTAATCTGTGCTGCCCCACTGCTGCTGCTGCTGCTGCTGGTGCCCAGCTCCCCATGCTGGCGGTTGAGGCGGGTAGCCGCCGTATCCTGCTCCAGCTCCTCCCGGCGCGACTGGAGGCGGGTACGCGGTCGCAGGCGTCGAGCCCAGCACCATCGGTCCGCTGTGCGAAGCACCTGGCGGCGCCAGCGCTGCCGTCCCCGTGCCTGGCGCTCCGACCGACTGCTTGAGCATCCACGGCTGGGTCTTGACTGTCGACGACGCCTTCACCGGCTGCAGCCACGGCGCTGGCGCTGGCGCTGCCACCGTCGGGGCCGACCCAACGCCGAGAACCGCTGGCGCTGCTTTCGACGCAGCGCTCGAGATCACGGGCTTCTCACCCAGCTGCTGCATGAACGACATGTACTCCTCGTCGATCGCCGCGGTCTCGGCCGCCGATTTCTTCTTCTGCGTGCAATCGCGCGTCGGGTGGCTCGAGTCGCCGCAGATCGCGCACTTGACACCCGCAGCCTTGAAGTTTTCTGCCAACAACCAATAGACACACATCACGCAGCCCAACAATGTCAGCCACTCATCCGATCGAGTACAAGCAAACAAGCGCTCTCGATCGAGAATCACCCAGGCAGGCACAACACTCAAACGTACGCTCTCGGTTCGGACATTCCCACTGGCGATGGCCCTTCTCACCACAGATGTGGCAAAAGTCGTCGTCACGTAGCGTGCCGTTGATGAGCGCGAGCTCGCGCAGCTGCTTTTGCTTGTGCGAGTTCTTCGTGTCATCCACGGGCACGAGTAGGCTCTGCACGTCCTTCGCCGCGCGGTCGAGATCCTCCTCGCGCTCGCCCGTGATCAGCACATGCAGGTCGTCGTTCTCGTCCGCGTTCATCTTCTTGCCCTTGCTGCCTTCTTTCACGGAGCCCCGGCCGCGGATCGCGATCTTGCAGTTCGACTCTTTCTCCATGCGCTTCTGCGTGTTGCCGCGCGGACCGATGATCAGCCCGATGAAGTTGTACTGCGGGAACTCCTTGATCGGGATGTAGATCTTGCGGTGCAGCTTCTGGCGCATGTAGTCGGCTGGTGGCCGGAAGAGCGGGTTCACCTTCACGAGCTCCTCGATCACGGTCTGCCGGCTCTTCTCAAGCGCCGCGCGCATGCGCACCTCGCGCGTGTTCGTGCGCTTGCCGTTCGCGTCGTACTGCGGTGGAGGCGACGGCGACCGGTTCGGGTCCTTCTCGATCCGCGCAGCGTCCGTGGTCACCGTCGTGAGCTTCTGGTTGATCGACTCGAGCTTGGAGCGCAGTAGGAGCGACTGCTGCTGCGACTGGGACATCATGAGGCTCGCGGCGCTGACTGCGGGAGCGGCACCGGCAGGTGCCCACCGAGACTTCTTCCTCCGTCTCTCCCCGTTCGCGTCCGCAGCAGCAGCCTCTGTAGTGGCAGCAACAGTCGTCGCCGCCGCGACAGCTGGCACGTCGTCGCCCCATCGACTCTTTCGACGCCGCTTCGCAGGGTTCTGGTCGCCTTCCGCGGTCGTGGTGGCGGTCGCTGCATCTGCAGCCGCGGGTTCTGCTGGTGCCGACTCTGCCTTCGCGCTTTCACTCGCGCTGCTGACGCTGGAGTCCGTAGGCTTGCCCCCGCTGTCTGTGACTCTGATAAACTCCTTGAGCACTTCGCGATACGGTGTCCACGTCTTAAGATCTTGCCAGAAGAGCGGGTACTGCCCGTACTTCGTCTGCATGCGCCACACAACACACACACACACACACACAACACACACACAACGTCAGCACAGCGCCACGCATCACACACACACGCACACATATACACAAACGCGTACTGTGAGACTCGGGTTCTGCCGGAACCACTGCTTCATCGGGTGGTGGTAGCTCTTCATCATCGCCTCGCGCTCCTGCTCCTCCTCGTAGTGGTACTCATCCTCGTTCTTCGCGCCGCCATTGCGCTGCGGTTCACTGCCAGCAGCATCAGCAGCAGCACCGGCAGCAGCGTCGCCGTCGCCCACGAAGGACATGAACGCTGCGAAGCCGTCGTCCGCCATCGCCGCCCGTCGCCTTCTGCCTCTCGCTCGTTATGGGACGCGCAGCAGCAGACCGAAAGTGCGAGCAAGGTTCGCTGCGGCGCCATATTCGAAATTCAGCCAATCGCGTGAGTCCGATCTCCCGATTTTCAGCCAATGGCACGCGAGCGCGACTCGATTGGCGCATCGGCCATTGAAATCCCGACTCGCTCCCCACTGGAAAGCAGGAACAGCATGGCGGAGGAAGCCCCGGAAGACGTGCTCAAGGTGCTCCTCGACGCCTGCGTGCTCGAGCCAACGCAGACGGCGCTCATCCAGGTCTACCAGGTGCGCTCCCCGCTGTCAATCTGTGCGTCTCTCTCGCGCGTGCCACAACGCTCTACGCGCTGCGATATGCGTGCTCACGAGCTGGTATCTTTTGTTCCATGTTGCATTTTTCCACCCATGTACCACCAGGAGGAAACGATTGAGAAAGTGAAGAATGGCGAGCTCCCCGTGAAGCGCGTGGTGAACCAGACGTTCGCGGCCGCGTTCCAGAGCCAACAGCGCGCCTCGGAGGTGCATCTGCGCGCGTTCGTGAAGGAGCTCGCGGCGCTCCCGGGACTCCCCGAAGCGTTCGCCGCCGTGCTCGCGACGCGCGCCAAGGCGTTCGCAAAGACGTTTGGCAACGCGCGGCTCAGCGCGATCCGCCTCTCCTGCCTCGTCGTCGATGTGGTGCTTGCGGCGGACAGCTCTGCGCTGCCGGCGTGGCTCGGCAGCGTGTGCGCCGCGCAAGCAACACTGCTCGAAGCGACGCTCGCCGACTCGGAGCGCGTGCAGGCGCTAGCGCAGAAGGCTGTCGTGCAGCTCGCGAAAGCGCACCCGGCGCTACTGCCGCTGTACATCGAGACGATCACGAGCGCGGGCAGCGAGGTGCAGCACTTCGGTCTCTGGTCGGCGCTGGCGCAGACGGGCTCGCTCGCGTCCGACGTCGAAGAGAAGATCTGGGCCAAGTACACGTACTGGGCGTTCGAGTCCAAGAACCGCGCGCTCCCGGCGCTCAAGCAGGGCGACGCGCGCTTCCAGAACCTGGACCACGAGCGCTTCGACGCGATCATCAAGCCGACGCTCGCCAAGATGCTCAAGAAGTCCCCGGACTCGATCCTGGAAGCCGCGAACGCACTCATCCGCGTCGCGCCGCTGGACTTCGGACGTTACGTGGCGGAGATGTTCTCGTCGCTCATCACCGCCAAGCTGCGGTCGCAGAAGGAGGACGTGCGCGTGCTCACGATCGCGCTGACGAACGCGCTGCTCTCGTCGTTCCAGAGCCAGGAGAGCATCCTGGTCGTCGTCGCAGACATGAGCGCGCTCTTGGACGGCAAGCAGGGCATCTTGGCGCAGTTCTACCAGCGCGAAGCGATCTTCGCGGTGCTCTCGGACGCGGCGGACGTGACTGCGGCTGTGGTTGGCGCGGACGCAGCCAAGTCGATCGCGGCGACTGCGGTCACAGCGCTGCTCAAGGCGATCAACAAGGAAGCGCACGACCAGACGCGCCACCTGGGGCTCCTGGCGCTCGGCAAGTGGCTCGCGCTCGCGCAGACGTTGTCTCCAGAGAGCGTCGCGAGCATCAAGGCGGGGCTGAAGAACAAGTCGGAGCACATTGCCGCGGGCTACTTGCGTGCGCTGGTCGTCTACTGTCGCCAGACGAGCGCCTCGGTCGTTGCGACATCGCTCCAGGGCTTTGCGGATGAGCTGGTGAGCGTGATCAAGGAGGCGAACAAGAAGCCGAACGTTGTCCACTTGGACGGCGTGCTCGCGGTCGGGGTGGCAGGCTACCTCGCATCTGCGAGCAGCGACATGGACTCGAAAATGGCGAGCGAAGGCGTCGCAGACGTGCTGCTGAGCGACAAGTCGTTCCTCGAGGCGTCTGTGCGCGTGCTGCTCACCACGCTGAAGGCCAGCAACGAGAACGGCGCCAGCGCCAACATCGAGCGTCCGGAGATTTCGGCGCTCGCGGCGCTGCCGACGACGCTCTCGTGGGTGCTCTCGTCTAAGCAGGCGGCGCCGGCGAATGCGTACAAGCTCGCGGTCGAGTTGCTCGTCTCGTCCGTGCTCCCAGCACAGAAGAGCGCGCAGGAGGCGATCAAGGGGGTCTACGCGGCGTCGCTTGAGCACTGCGAGGGACTCATCGCTGCGCTCAGAAGCAAGCTGACAGCGATCGCGGTCGCAGAGGCTGGCGCTAAGGCTTCGCGAGCTCCAGATGCGACCACGGACGTCTCGGTCGTGCCGTCTGCTGGCATTCTGCGCAAGGCGCTGCGCACGCTGGTGCCCGAGAACGTGCGCGACGACGACGAAGTGCGCGAGTCCGTCTTCGCGCAGGTATTTCTCGTGTCGCACCACCCGTTCGTCGTGAGCGGCAAGAAACAGGAAGCCTTTGCGCGCGAGTGGAACAGCATCAAGCTGCGGTTCTTGCCCCACGTGGCTGGCTCGGATGACAAGACAAAGGCTCAGAAGAGCGCCGACGCTGAAGCAGATGACGAAGGCAACGATGACGAGGACGATGACGAGGACGAAGGCGAGGAGACGACGGACGATCGCATCGACCACCTGATCGAAGCGCGCGACAGCATCAAGCAGTCGATCATCGAGCTGCTCACGAGGGCGAGCGACGGCGCGTTGTACTCGCCTATCTCGGTTGAGCGCCTTGCCGCACAGCGCATGCTCGCGTCGCTGCTGAACTTTGCTGGCAACGGCGAGGGCGAGAGCGTCGCGCTGCACGACGTGATCGAAGACTTGCTCATGAAGCGCGTCGATGAGCAGCAGATCGGCGCGATCTCGGACTTCGACGTCAAGGTGTACTTGACGCCGTTCGACGAGCTGTACGTGGCAAAGAAGAAAAGCGCGGGTGACGAAGAAACGGTCTCCACGCGCAAGCGTGGCGGCGCGGGACGTCGCGGCAACGAAGACGAGCAGTGGGAACAGCAGGTGCGCGAAGAGCTCGAGAAGAAGAAAGCCAAGGCTGCGAAGGACAAGGCGTCATACTCTGCCGAGGAGAAGGCGCAGCTCGCTGAGCAGCAGCGCACTCGCAGAGCGCTCCAAGAGAAGCTCGAGCTGATCGACCGCGTGCTCGAGACTGTCGAGGTGCTTGCTGTGGTGCGTCCCGACGAGCTTCACCCTGCGATCCCGTACCTGCTGCGCTCATTCACCGTGCTCTTCGAGTGCGAGATCTTTGAGAACGAGGCGTCTGCCGCGCTTCGCTCGATCGCAAAGTCGATTTCGCCGGAGCTGCTGCGTGCGCACTACGAAGATGTCGCGAACGCGCTCCGTGTGGTGCTGCAGCTGCAGCTCCTCGAGGCGCGCAGTGAGAAGACGGCGGTCGTGACGCAGATGATCCACCTGTTCACGCGCACGCTCGCGAGCCTGATGGAGTACGTGTTCGGCTTCCAGTTCGACAGCGAGGATGATTTCGACGGCGATGCGCCAGCGAACCACATTGCGCCGCCGACCTTCCACCTGATCTTCCCAGTCCTGCGGACTCTTATCCAGTTGGAGCCGAGCCTGCGCCACTGGGCGCTCCCGCTGTTCGCAGTGCACGCGCGCATGATCCCGGAAGAAGAAGAAGAGGAGATCGGCGATGTGGCGTCGCAGCGACTGTTGCGCAAGGACATGATCGTGCTCGCGCTGTACCTGCTTTCACAGAAAGCGACGGGCGGCTGTGCGCCAATCACGAACCCGGACCTCGCCCCGGGTCAGCTGCTGGCGACTCTCTGCACAGGTCCAGCGCTCTCGAACGACGAGTGGACGCCACTTCTCGGCGACGACGGACTCTTGTCGGAGCACCACGAAGTGCGCCTTGCAGTGCTCAAGGCGCTGCTGCAGGTCGCGGAGAGTGACGACTCGGAGCTTGAGACGAAGACGAACCCACTGCTGACGTCGCGTCTGTTCTTCGCGTGCTTTGACATGGACGGCGCGAACCAGAGCATCGCCAAGTCGGTCTGGGAGTTGACCGAGTCCTCGATCACGCCACTCTTTGCTGGCCAGTTGCTGGCGCTGTTGAACCACGCGCACGCCAACGTCCGCGAGAGCGCGGCGCTGGCGATCGCTGACGGCATGAAGCAGTACCCAGAGACGATCACGCCGATCATCAACAACCTCAAGAACCAGTTCCTGAGCAGCCTGCCAAAGCCGCTTGAGAGCTTGGACGAGTTTGGGATCCCGAAAGTGCGCCGTCCGGGTCAAGGCGAGCCGAAGGAGGAGCCCGAGACGTACTTGCCGCGCTGTGGTGTCGGTCTCTGCTTCGAGAAGGCGGTGCTTGCTGCGACGTTCTCCAAGGTGAACGTCATGGACGTCATGTCGTTCGTGATTGAGCACGGTCTCGGCGACTCAAACGCGAACGTGCGCACGCAGATGCGCAAGACCGGTATCCAGGTGGTGGACGCTTTCGGAGGCGGCGCGAACACGTCGCCGCTGCTTCAGGTGTTCGAGAAATTCCTGGACTCGAAGCCATCGAAGGACGCGACGGAGCTTGCGATCTACGACCACCAGCGTGAAGGCGTGGTCGTGTGCCTCGGTGCGCTCGCCAAGCACATGGACAAGACGGATCCAAAGGTGTCGTCGATCGTCGACTCGCTCATCGAAGCGTTGAGCATTCCGTCCGAGTCGGTGCAGCGCTCCGTGGCAACGTGCTTGACGCCGCTGATCCCAGCGGTGAAGAACCGCAGCACGGCGATCTTGGATGACCTGCTGACGAGCGTGACGAGTGGTGAGACGTTTGGCGAGCGCATCGGTGCGGCGTTCGGTGTCTCCGCTGTGGTGAAGGGACTCGGTATCTCGGCGCTGAAGCAGCACGACATCATCCCGCGCCTGGAGGACTCGATGAAGACTGGCGGCGCAAACGCGCGCCAAGGTGCGATGCTCGTGTTCGAGTGCCTGAGTCAGCGCCTGGGCATCCTCTTTGAGCCGTACATCATTGTGATCTTGCCGATCATGCTCAAATGCTTTGCCGACACGAGTCCGCAAGTGCGTGAGGCTGCGAGCCAGACCGCCAAGGGCATCATGGCGAACCTGTCGGCGCATGGTGTGAAGCTCGTGCTGCCGTCGGTGCTGCGAGCGCTTGAAGACAGCGCGTGGCGCACCAAGCAAGCCGGTATCCAGATCTTGGGCTCCATGGCGTACTGTGCGCCACGCCAGCTGGGCTCGTGCCTGCCCCAGGTCGTGCCAAAGCTCACAGAGGCGCTCACGGATTCGCATCCGAAGGTGCGCGAGTCTGGCAAGAGCGCTCTGCGCGACATTGGCTCCGTGGTACGCAACCCTGAGATCGCGTCGATCTCGAACGCGCTGCTGAACGCGCTTGAAGACCCAAACAAGTTCACGCCCGAGGCGCTGCAGCAGCTGCAGTCGACGTCGTTTGTGCACTCGATCGACGCGCCGTCGCTCGCGCTCGTGATGCCGATCATCACGAGAGGGCTGAAGGATCGCGGCGGTGACGCGAAGAAGAAGGCTGCGCTCATCGTCGGTAGCATGTGCTCGATGATCAACGACGCGAAGGATCTGATCCCGTACATGGACATGGTACTCCCTAGCCTCAAGTCGCAGCTCATGGATCCGATCCCGGAGGTTCGTGCTGTGGCAGCAAAGGCGATGGGCAAGCTCGTCAAGGGTCTGGGCGAGAAGCACTTCAGCGACATCCTCGCGTGGCTGCTCGATGCTATGAAGGGCGACTTTGGCAGCGTCGAGCGCTCTGGCGCGGCTCAGGGACTCTGCGAAGTGCTCGTCGCGCTCGGCAGAGAGCGCGTCGAGGCGACGCTCTTCGACGAGATCTTCCCGCTCGCGCGCCACCCGAAGTTCTCGGTGCGCGAAGGTGTGCTCTGGATCATCGCGTTCCTGCCCCCGGCGTTCGGCAAGGGCTTCTCGGTGTTCCTCAGCGACGCACTGCCGATCGTCGTCTCGGGCTTGTCCGACGAAGCCGAGTCGGTTCGCGATGTGGCCATGCACGCCGGCCACGTCGTCGTGAATGCGCACGCGATCTCGCACACGAAGGACATTCTGCCGTCGCTCGAGGCCGGACTCTTCGACGACAGCTGGCGCATTCGTCAGAGCTCGGTTGCGCTGCTTGGTGACCTCATGTACCGCATCAGTGGAACCCGTGCGGTGGGCTTGAGCGAAGCCACGGCTGGCGACGTCGACGAAGACGACGACGCTGCTGGCAGTGCTGCGGGCGACAAGGCGATCATCAAGATCCTGGGCATGGAGCGCCGCAACAACATCCTGGCGTCGCTGTACATGATCCGTTCGGACACGTCGGCGGTGGTGCGCCAGAGCGCGCTGCAGGTCTGGAAGAGCGTGGTCGCGAACACGCCGAAGACGCTGCGCCAGATCCTCGAGGCGCTGATGAACTCGATCGTGAACGCGCTCTCAGGCAGCAACGTCGAGAAGCAGACCATGGCCGGTCGCACACTCGGCGAGATTGTGCGCAAGCTTGGCGAGCATGTGCTGCCGGAGATCGTGCCGATCCTGCGCGCCGGTCTGTCGCCGAAGAACTCGAGCGGCATGCGCCAGGGTGTGTGCATCGGTCTCGCGGAGGTGATCGACTGCTCGACGAAGAGGCTGCTCGAGGACTACGTGGACACGCTCGTGGACGCCGTGCTCGACGGCTTGTGCGACGAGCTGCCTGAAGTGCGCAGCTCGGCAGCGCAGGCGTTCGACGTGCTGCAGAAGGGCATCGGCTACCGCGCGATCGACGAGACCGTGCCGTCGCTGCTGCAGCGCATCCGATCGACGGACATGGAGGCGCAGGAGCGCGCTCTGCTCGGTCTCCAGGAGATCCTGCGCGTCAAATCGCGAGAGGTGCTGCCATACCTCATCCCGCGTCTGCTCACGACGCCAGTGACGACCGCTGCGGCGCGTGCGATCTCCCGCGTTGCGCAGGCGACGGGCATGGTAATCCACTTCCAGATCGAGCGCATCTTCGGCGTCTTCGTGAGCCAGTATGTGGGCTTCCTCGAGACAAACCCGGCGGTCGCGGACGACATCAAGGCGTCGCTCCGTGACATCGTGCTGAGCGTGGAGAACCCTGGCGTGCACTGGCTTGCGATCGAGCTGTGCAAGTACTGCGAGAGCGAGGTGACCCAGGAGCGCGTGCTCGCATTCTACCTCATCCAGGCGTTCTGCAGCTTCACGAAGTCACAGTACAACGACCAGGTGCCGCACTTCCTCAAGCAGATCCTGGTGCACTTGAACGACCCGGAGGCGCAGGTGATCCAGGCGGCGTCCGACGCGTTCAAGGGCATGAACCTCACGGTGCGTCCGGAGCAGTTGGCGAACCAGCTCGACTTCATTCGCCAGACGATCAACACGCTGGTCAGCGATGCGCGTCACCGCAAGGGCGGCGTCGGCTCGGGCGAGTACCTGCTGCCCGGTCTGTGCATCCCCAAGAGCCTTGAGCCGTTCCTGCCGAGCTACCAGCACGCGCTTATGAACGGCTCGCCCGAGCTTCGCCAGAGCGCTGCGACGGGACTGGGCGAGCTCGTGCAGCTCACGAGCGCCGCTGCGCTGCGTCCGTACTTGATCAAGCTCACGGGTCCGCTCATTCGTATCGCTGGCGACCGCTTCCCCGGGCACGTCAAGGCTGCGATCCTGAACACGCTCGAGATTCTCTTGGGCAAGGGCGGTGTCGCGCTGAAGCCGTTCCTGCCGCAGCTGCAGACGACGTTCGTGAAGGCACTGAACGACAACGCGGCCGAGGTGCGCAGTCGCGGCGCCTCGGCGCTCAGCAAGCTCGTGACGCTGAGTCCGCGCGTGGACCCACTGATCGCCGAGCTGACCGAGAAGCTGCGCACCACTGCCGGCGGCATCCGCGAAGCGAATCTGTCGGCTGTCTCTTCCATGGTCGAGGCTGTCGGCGACAAGATCTCGCAGCCGGTTAACGTTGGCTTGCAAGAGGCGCTCGTGGAGCTGCTCGACTCGCCGGAAGATGTGGTGCGTGAGCGCGCGAGCAAGTGTCTCGCGTTCGCTGTCGCGGCCGACTCGGAGGGTGGCGAAGCGAACGTGTTGAGCTACGGACTCGCGGAGACGAAGAACATTGCGGCCTTGCCGTGGGCGAGACGCCACAGCGCGGCGATGTTCCTGGAGCTAGTGCTGCTGAAGAACCCGTCGTGGATCGCTGGCGTCGCGCCGCAGATTCGCGATACGTTGGTAGCGATCGGCGGCGACGAGCACGTCACGGTCCGTGCGAGCGGGCTGAAGGCGATCGCGGCGCTCGTGAAGCAGAACCTGGCGGACGCCGACGTCTTCATCCCCGTGCTCGTCGACGGCATCAAGCACAACAACAAGGACGTGTGCAAAACCGCCGTGAAGATCGCGAAGCGCCTTGCTAAGAAGGACCCGAGCGCCATGCGCGCGCACGTGAACGTGCTCGTGCCGGCGATCTTCCAGAACATCAAGAGCAACAACATTGCGGTGAAGATCTCATCCGAGCGCGCGCTGCTGTACCTGCTCGAGGTGAACTCGCGTCCCGACACGATCGCAGCGTTCGTGCGCGGCGCCGACGCCACGGAGGGCAAGGTCATCGCCGAGTACGCGCGCCGCGTGCTGTCCAAGCTTCGTGCGGACAGCGGCGACGAGAGCGAGTAAGCGCTGCCGCTTGGGTCGTTGGCAGGGGCTGGAAGGAGGAAGGCAGATTAGTTAGTTCGAGTTCATGTGTTTCGAAGTCCTCGGGATGGTGATGATGGAAATGTAGCTTTTTTCAAACGCTGTTCGTTGTCTTCCATCCGTGATCCTCTTTGGCGCTTCACGAGAGCCTTCATCCGTTGTCAATGGTCATCCGTTGGCAATGGCGATGCTTTGGGGGTGGGTGGGTCGACTGGCACGATCTGCAATATCTACTCGGAGTTCTTCGAACCGCTGAAGAAGACGTGGAGAGCACCACTTGCGAGGATCATGGCGGGCAGCTCGTCGATCAACAGTGCCGCATTGTTTCTTCGACATCGGTCGCTGCAAGCGCCGCCAACGAGCACGACGTCCACGAACTTGAGGCAAACTGCCACGCAGAACCACCCGAAGCAACTGAACACCTTGTTCGCCACCCGCCAGTACACGCTCGAGTGGAGACTTCGGAGATCGGACGCCAGCGTCGACGAATCCTGAGATCTTCGAGGAGGATTGCGCGTGAGCGATGCATGGATTCCTTTCTTTTCTTCCCAGCGACTGAGATTCTGCGCTGCATTTTGAAGCGCGACCCGGGAGTCTGGAAGGATGCTGGCAAGGAGCGAAAACGCAGGGACGATAGCGCAGTTGATGAACTGGATCTGTGTGTCAAGCGCGCAAAACAAATGGATGATGAAGCGACTTGCATCTCTCGCATGCCAAAGGACATGCATGACGGCGTACCTGTATCTCGGGGATAAGCGCTGTTGCTGGGTCGCAGTTTGGTGAGATCGGAAGGTTGAATCGCCTCTCAGCCTCGCCCTGCTCGAAAAACTCTCTTGACGAGCAGGAAAGAAAGAAGCAGGTTCGACAAAGGTTAGTCCACTTCCTCCTCCCTCCCTCCCGCAACAATAACAACAACAAAAGCGGCAATCGGCACGCACTCCATGATCAGGGCTGTCCATCGCTCGGCAGTCTCGAACGGCTTCGCTGCGTTACTGATGTCGGCGCAATGAAGCAGGAAGGAGCAGATCTTCAGCCGGTTGTGGACTCCACGCTGTGTCGACAAAGGCGAGCAAGAGTCGGCGGTGATGTTCCTGACGCTCTCCAGGAGCCGGTCGTGCTGTGCAACATCGGTGCCGAGAATGCTGGTCACCAGAAGCTGCTGCGCCTTGATCTTTTCCTGCAGCACGACACAAAGCAGCTCATCGATGTTGGTACGGGCTATTGCTATTGATCAGGCACGCGCACGATACTCGCCCGTACACTGATCGTCAGATTACGCAGGATGTTGGATCGCTCGACCAGCTGCATGGTCTTGGCAGCGTGCATGTTCTCAAGGACGCTGGAGTAGCCGTACAATGCGGCGAGCGGGTGATTCGCGTTGATGAGGAACCGGTTGCTGACTCCAGGATGGGCGATGTCGTGGCCGATTGCGGAAATCATCAACACCGCTTTCTCCAGCGCGGTCAGCAGTTGGACGTCCTCAGCGAACCCCAGCAGTGCGAAGAGCGTCTGTGTCACGTCGAATGCGTGGTGGAAATTGTGGTAGCCCCTGCGTAGCAATGCGAGCTCGATTAGACTCGTCGGTGTGAGTAAGCGATGTACGGTGTTGACGAGAGGATTCTGCGGCGGGAATACCTTTTGAAGTAGAGAGCAGAGTCCTGGGTATATCCGTCCTGGAGGCTGATGAACAGCTCGCTGCATTCTTGAGCAGACACACGAAGGAGCGATCGGATTCGCAGATGGTCGAACATCATGTGCAGGCAGCGGATTCGGGTGTCCGGGTCGACGATCGCAAAGCAGTCAAAATCCCACCGAAGCAAATCGGATGCTCGCACTGCTCGCTCTGACTGGTGCTTCGCGTCTTGCTCCCGCGTTCGCTGCCACCACGGCGCCAGCAGGCTGGATAGAGGAGGCAGTCGGCTGCGTCGCTGGGAACCCTGCATGGCTGTGCCGAGATTTCGTGCACTGTGATCGCTAGTCTCCGAGCATGGCACTGCTGCGCTGGAGATCGACGCAGAGCTGCGGGCGATGTTTGATGTCATCGTCTCTCAGCAAGGAAAAAGGAAGAGTGTGGAGGTGAGGAGCACCTCCATTGATGGGTTCTTCTTCAGTCGAAGCAACGCCACCTGGGAAATCATATCTGCGCTGACGAGTATCGCGCGCAGAGCAGCAAACGTAGAAAGAACTGCGTGCATTTTGCCTGCACGAGTCTGGGTGCGGCGCGTTTCTGACGCAAGCACAGCAGTGGATCCGGACACACACATGCACACACACATGCACACGCACAAGCGTAAAAGAGTGGTGCAATATGATCGCTCGTGTTTGCGATCGCTGACGCCATCGTTCCAGCTCAATGCCACTGTACGACCGAGCCTGCCGCTTGGAGACAAGCCATGGTGCATGCGATCCTACTGCGCAATTCTTCGCGCGTCAAACCTTCGCCACAGCCAAGAACCTCTCTTGGCGTCCAAGAACCTCGTGCAGCTCCTGCCGTGGCAATCAAACAGAGCAGCCCTGGATAAGAACAAAAGGATGGAACGAAAGGAAACCATTGTGCGGGTTGCACCTGCTCGCGCTGGGAGTTGCCGCCTGAGAAGTACCCTTCCAATCGCTGACGTAAGCGTGGAAGCGATGGCTGGTCGTCACAGCTCTCAACGTTCAGCAGCGTGTCGAAGAGCTCTCTCCACATGTCCACGTCCCAGTAGCGCTTGAGCGTCTTCTTGATGACCCAGCGCGCGCCTCCATGCCGGTCTTTGCGGCAGACCACGTCCATGTAGTCCCCGAAGAGCATGCAATGGACTGTGGCGCAGATCCCGAACGTATCGATCTGCTTCGTCCAGGGGCGATTCGAGATCATCTCCGTAGTCTGGAAGCCTTTCGTGTGGCAGTCGCCGACGAACGTCGTTCCCTGGGGAAAGAACGCGAGGTCGATCGATCGCCCAAAGTCGATCAGCGACAAGTCTCCGGCTTGATACTCGCGCTTGGCTTTCTCGGATCTGCTCGAAGTCTCGAGAACAGACGAGACGCAGCCTCGTACCACAAGCCAATTGTCCGGCTTCAGGTCTCCGTGGAGAACCTGGGCACGATGAAGGAGGTCGACACAAGACAGCATCTTGATCGCATAGTAGACTGCCAACTGCTCTGGAAAGGGTTTGCCGATCTAGAAAGCAATACTGTGAGCAAGGTGGGCGAAGCACATAACGCTTTCGCGCAAACCACGCCGACGATGCGTGTGCGGTGTACCTTCTTGTAGCAGTTCAGCAGATCGTGAAGCGTCCCAGCTGGACTCTTATCCATGAAGAGCATGGATCCATCCTGACGGGAGAACCGAAATCAGCACAACATGGAAAAACCAGCGGAAGAGATGGTGAGATGCCACTTACAGCGAAGACGTCGAGTCGGTGGAACGCTGCGACGGGCACGCTGGCTTCCTTCAAGCCGGAGTCACACGAGAGGCGATTCTTGATCTTATTCGTCACGTAGAACTCCCATGGCAAGTTGCTTCGATGCTTCTCGTACTGCGATTCGTTGCCGATGTCAGTCGCACCAACCGCAGCAACGAGAAGAAACAAATCCGCACCTTCAGCGCCATGTTGGAGGCAGTCGCACCACCATCCGTGCTCACAGCTGCTGAAAACACGTGCGCAAAGGCTCCGGATCCCAGATGACCAACCACCTCTGCCTCGAACGATGGTGACAACTCCAGCTTGATCGGTTTCTTCAGCTTGCGCTTCTGATCGTTTTGGCATGGAAGAATCGGGAGCTTGGACGAGTGGAAATGAACAGCGTCAGATCTCTGCGCGAGGTAGCTGTCAACCCTTCCGTCCTGAATCATCTTGAGCCGATTCTCGTGCTTGTACGGGTCCAGCGCGAGCCCCGATGCTGCTGGGTCGCTGGCTTTCGACACTTTCTCCATCACACCTTTCGCCTTCTTCAGCGCTGCTCGATCGGATGCCTTCGGTGCTCGATGTCTTCACGCATTCAACGGTTAGAAACGAAGGATTTCCAGCAGGCGAAGAAGCATGCGCATGCGCATCCACTTTACAAATACAGATATATTATATTCCTCCTTCCGCAAGCGCAAAAGAGATAGGCAGCAGCGAGCCACGATACCTTTTTGGCGCGTCAGGCGTGACGTTCCTTGCGGCAGTCCGGCGCACGGTTTTCAGTGCTCTGTGGTTCGAACGGCGGTTGACGACTTTTCCAACACATTTTGAGCCGCGGGAACGATGCATAGGTTACCTGCTGTCTTTCGGCTTCGCGGTGCTCTCGTCGTCTCGCATCTTCATCAGCATGTCCTTGTTCGTCAGTCGGACTGCCTTCAGCAAGTCGTCACGGCTGCCAAGCGCCTTGCGGGGCTGCGCTTTCGCCTTCGAGTCGGTCTGGGGCGGTGCCGATGCGTCATCGCAAAAGATGCTGAACGACTGCTTGGCGACAGGAAGAGCTGGCTCCTCGCGGAGCGACTGGTCGTGAACGCTTGGCGCCACGCTGTCGACAGAGTCATCGAAGACGCTGAAGTGAAGCTTCCTTTCCACGGGGTCTTCCTCTCGGATGTCCCAAACCTTCACCTCGGGCTCTCGCTCGGGGCTGCAGAACATGTCGTTCACTTCAGACATCGCGACGCGAGTGTTGATCGTCATGTCTTCCTGAGCCGCGTGATCCAGCGACGCCATCTTCGCGCTTGGGATGCTCAGGAGCCGAGAGGGAGCTTTCTTCGTGGAGGTGGCGAAGTTGAGCTTGCGCGAGATCTCATCGAAGCTGACCGACGTGTTCGCTGAGGCGCTTGTGTCCAAAAATGAGTTCACTGGCTGGCGTCCGAACGAGACGGTCGAGTGCGTCGCGAGGAAGCGGTTCGGTTGATCCGGAATTGCTGCTGCTTGGACCTGGCGCTTGGCGCGGGAATGGAACGCTCGCGCTCTCACTTCTTCAAACGAAAGCAAGTCGCCAGAGCCAGTATTCAACTGCTCCAAGTCGTACCCGAGCTTCTCGGACGCAGCGAGCTTCGATACCTTCGGCTTCTTCGTCGCCTTCAAAGCGTCGACTTGGTCGGCTTTGTCTTTCGAAAGCCCAAAGTTCTTCAGCGGCTTCTTTGCGAGCATCTCTTCTTCCGTCGCAACGCCTTCAATTCGCTGGCGAAGAGTGCACGCACGATTGGCCACATCCACGTCAGGCTTGGAGGGCTGAGACGCAGTAAACTCGGCATCGACAAACACCTGCAGAGGTTCCGCCGGCGCTCGCCCAGACACCGCGGCAGACTGCGAGGATCCGCTCGGAGGGTCGCGGCGAGGCATCGGCTGGTTCCACTTCCCGGCTGCCACTTCGTTCTCTTTGTTCTGGTGATGGAATGTGTCGAGCGTTCGCCAATCAGCACCGCCGTCAAAGATATCGACCTCGTGCCCAGCGGGATCTTCGTAGACAGCAAATACCGGCTTGTGCGCGTTTGCTTTCTGGACGTTCTGAGCCCTCGCAAACGCTTCCTGTTGACGCTGATTCGAATCAACTAGCCCGGCAAAGTCGGCGCTGTGCATCGACATGCTCTCCAGCGCGAAGCGTTGGTTTACCTCTTGCCCGCCGCTGGAGCCGGACTCTTCGTTCATCTTCAGCCAGTGGCGACTCATTCGGCGCTGAAACTCCTTGTACTTTCGCGCCAGCAGGTCTTGAGGCTCTGCTTTCCTGTTGGCATCCAGTTTTGTTTTGTTTTGCGTCAGAGACCGAAAGCAGCAGCAGCAAATCCTCGCATGCAAGTAAGCCACGTACTTTTGCGTCGCCTTTAAATACACTTTGTGTGCGTGCGCATAGTTTGCCACGCTCTCCAGCACCCATGCCCATCCGACGTAGAACAGAGACACGTGCTCGCCGATTTTGTTCTGGTAGAGGTACTTGAAGATGTCTTTCGGGTTGGACACCAAGTCAGCCTACAGTCACGACGAGGTGAACAAAGCACAGAGTGACGTCGTCAGCAAGTGAGTCAAACAGCCAGAGCGGACATACCGCTGGCGGCAACGTACGTATTGGATCCACACTCGGATGTACCGAAGGTCGTCCTTGTAGCGCGCGTCTTCTTTCAGGACGCGCGTGCACTTCTCCAAGACCGCGAACTTCTTCCTCGTGTCTTCGGGCATCTTGGTTTCGACCCACCGGATGTACTGCAGCCACAGACCCAGCGGGTCGTCGCCGGTGTACTCGCGCAGCTCTTTCTCCAGCTGCTTCGCGTGTTGCTCCAAGCGCACTTTCTCCTGGAAAGAGTCCTGCGCGCGCAACGCCTTGTTCAGCTCCAGCACATTGCGGCCGCGCTTAAGCGGCATGACGTTCTCTTTCGAGGTCTCCCACTCGAACTCGTTGAACGAGAGTTTGCCGCGCGCGGAAGACGACGCGCCGCTCTCGTCCTGCTGGTTCGAGGTGCGCACATCGATGATCTTGCGCTTGCGCGCCAGCTGCTTGCTCGGCGTTCCGTCGTGTGATGCGAGGTGCTGATTCTGCTGCTGCTGCGTCGGCGCGTCGTTCTCATCGCGCGCGCGCGCGTATGCCGCAGCCTGGGGCTTCATCGGCGACGGTGCTGCTGCTGGGTCACTGCAGCGCGTGGTCCTGTCTCGTGCAGTGGCGGCTGTCGATTCCGCACTGGGCGAGTTGAAGGGCAACCCGCGCGCGCTCGTCTCGTTCGTCGCCGCGGATCTGCTTCCCGCGTTCTGCTGCTTTCAAACGGGCGAGCGACGCCAAACTGCGAAAAAAAAGGATGGCGGGACCATCACTCTGGCGTTTGTTTTTGAAATTTTGAATTCTTTCGAGATGGATGTGGAGCGCTCTACGTTTTGGAGCGATTTGGAGCGCTCTACATTCTGAGCGTGCGCGAAAATTCTTGTGCTGCGGAGCGCTTCCAGCACGAGTGGGTGGAAAAGGCGGCGTTGATAAAGAGTGATGCGGCATCGCTCGCCTGTTTAAATGACGTAAGGTGAGCTGAGCGCACAATAGCAGCAGATTCCCTTTCAAGTGCTTCTATTGAGTCACAGCCATTCCCAGAGGCTGGCTAATGTGCGCCACGCCAATCTGATCTCCTGCGAAACGAAGGATGTGTGCTTGAAGTGAACGGCAGCAACCAGTGACTGGCAACGCCGTTCCTGGCGACAGCAACAACGACGCATTCGCATCCGCGCGCAGTAACCACCTCCTTACTTCGCCACTTGCAACGCCTCGCGCACCACTCGCATCCGCACCACCACCACCACACAGACACTATGAAGCTTGAGGGAGCGTTCACCGCACTCGTCACGCCGTTCACGGCCGACGGCAAGAGCGTCGACTACGACAAGCTCCGCGAGATCGTCGAGTGGCAGATCCAGGAGGGCATCAACGGACTCGTGCCGGTACGCGCAGAGCCTGCACCGCTGTGCATTCTCGAGCATGCATGCCAACTGCGCTTGTATGCGGGCATGCCGTGACACTCGTGGCACTGACTGACTGACTCATCCCAATCCTTGCTTGTGACACAACGCGCAGATGGGCACGACCGGCGAGAGCCCTACGGTCTCGCACGAAGAGCACGACAAGGTTATCGCGGAGGTCGTCAAGTACACGAACGGCCGCGTACCTGTGATCGCCGGCACCGGCTCGAACAGCACGGCGGAAGCGCTCCGCCTGACCCAAGCCGCCAAGGACGCCGGCGCCGACGCCTGCCTCGTGGTTTGCCCGTACTACAACAAGCCGACCCAGCGCGGCTTGTACGAGCACTTCAAGGCGGTCGCCACCGTCGGGCTGCCAGTGGTACTCTACAACATCCCTGGGCGCACTGGCATCAACCTGACCCCGCAGACGATCGCGGAGCTCGCCAAGATCCCAGAGATCGTCGCGATCAAGGAAGCCACCGGATCGCTCGACCAGGTATGTTTGCCGTGCGCAGGAATTCTCGCGTGCTACAGCAGAGTGGCTCATGCGTCCTTGTGTTTGCGACGTTATCGCAGGCTTCGGAGATCGCCGCGCTGTGCGACATCACCATTCTGTCTGGCGACGACAACCTGACGCTGCCGATGATCTCGATCGGTGCCACCGGCGTCATCAGCGTCCTCTCCAACGCTTGTGAGTCGTCGCTGCTTTGTGATTATCGTAGCCCTCCCTATTTGCTTGTGGATACGTTCGTTGGCTAACTAGTCTTCACTCGCTGCGAATCGGTAGCCCCAGCGAAGGTGCTCGCCGTGACCAAGCCAGCGCTGCTCGGCGACTTCGCCACCGCCCGCAAGGCGCACCTGGAAAACGTAAGCTTCGTGCGATCTCTTCTTTCGACAGCCTCGTTTTCCAGCTACTCACATTCTGTGAATTGTCTTTTTCCTCCACAGATCTTCCTCGTCAAGGCGCTCTTCTCGGAGGCGAACCCGCAGCCGGTGAAGAAGGTGATGGAGCTCCTGGGCAAGTGCTCCAGCTCTGTGCGCGCGCCGCTGACCGAGTGCGCGCCTGAGACCGTCGAGACGCTCAAGGGACTACTCAAGTCGCACAACCTGCTGTAGAGTCCCCATGTTCTCGGTGATGCGAGGAGAAGAGGTCCGTACCCGGGTAGACTGGAGAAATAAATATCACAACCGAGTTTCCCATCCCTCGTTCCCAGCCTGTCTTCTTGTGCGTCCTGGTGACTGAACCTACCTTGGCTTTGATCCAGACGAGCGAGGATCACGACCGAGAGGCGGGTCGGAAGACGAGTGAGTGGCGAGTTGCGTTTAGGTGGATCAAAATTGTGGTGTTTGTCGCTTATTCACGTTTATAACTTATGAAGACAGCCTCGCTCGAGCGGAGAAGACTCGGGAGCGGCGGCGGTGCTGCATGTATGCGAGGCGATGGCGATGGTTCTACATACAACGGGACACTACAAAGAAAGAAGGAAGAAAGTGGGGAAACAGATACCTAGCGGCGCCGGACGGGTGTCCCGATCTGCTCGAGGGACAGCGCCGCACGAGGATGTCTAGACATCTCGGACGCTCGAGACATCCGAGTACATGCTGAGCCCGCTGATGCGGCTCGCGTCACTGTAGCCGCCCGCGTACGAATCCGCTGCACTGGAGCGCGGCGACGGGCCGAAGGCGTACGAGTCCACCGAGGCTTCGGACGCGATGCGCGACTCGCGCGTGCCCATCTCGGAGAGGTCGCTCAGCGCGCTCGCCGTGCTGAAGCCGCGTCCTTTCGAGGCGACCGAGCTGTCCGTCTGGCGCGAGTACTCCGAGTCCTTCCAGTCGAACGAGCCGAGGTTGTGGTCGTCCGTGTCCCGGCTCGAGTCGTCGAAGTTCGACATCGTGTCGCTGTACATCTCGCTCGCTAAGGACGACACCTCGGACACGTCTCGCTGCTGGTTCTGGTAGTGGTCGGCGCTCATGTTCTGGTACTCGTCCGTGCTGCGGTCCATCTCCGAGCCGCGCACTGACGCGTCGAGCACGATCGGCGGGCTGATGCTCATCTTTGGCGACGCACCGCGGTTCCGCGCCGACTTGCTCGCGACGTACTTGGATGACGAGACTGCCGCCGCGCCAAAGTCGCCGCTGTCCAGCATGCCGACGCTGCCGTCTGGAGCGTTGTCGATGCTCTTCTCGGTCATCATCTTGTTCTCCGTGCGGCGGCGCATGACAAAGGCGAAGCCCATGACGAAGACCACGAAGCAGCCCGCGAACACACAGCCGAGGAGCACCGAGTTCGAGCCGAAGATGCCCTTGGATGACGACGTGCTCGCATCCAGGCTGCTCGAACCATCTCCCTTCGATGGCGTTGGCGTGCTGGAAGCAATCTCGTCGCTGCCAGGCTTCACGGTGCCAGCGCCAGAGTCTGACGGAAGGATGACGTTCGCCTCGTTGCTCGCACCGGACTCGTTCTTGCTCGACTGGGAGTCCGCCTTGCTGCTGCCAGAGGCGGCGCTCGGTTTCGGGGCTGGAGCTGGCGTCGCGCCAGGTGCTGCAGGAGTCGGGGACGGCGAGGCTGCTGGCGTCGGCGAAGGGGACGGCGCGATCGGCGTGTTCACGTCCACGACCGAGATTTTCCGGAATGCGATGAACTCGGTCGCGCTGATGTTGAGCGACGCGTCTCCGGGCAGCACGACCTTGGCGACGATGATGAATTCGCCGACGTCCGAGAAGCTGAAGCGCGCGGCGCGCATCTCCTTCGTGCCTGTGGCGTCGAACACGCCGGTCTCTGCGTTCGCGGGTCCCGTCGGCACCGAGTCGATCACGGCGCCGCAGTTCGTTCCTGCTTTACACGCCTTGATGAGCGACGAGACGACGCCCTTGGGGATCTTGGTCACCGCGTCCACGGCGCTCGGGAACTTGTTGGTTGCGAGCCCGCTCACCGCCTTGGCCTTCCACGTCACGTCGATGTTGTCTTTCTGCTTGAAGGTCGTGGCTGTCATTGTGAGCGCGACGCCCACGGGACACTTGCCGGTGCTGTCGGCCGCGAGCTCCATGAGCCCGAGCCCGCCGCCACCGCCGCCGCCCTTGACGCCCTGGCAGTACGTCGTGGCGCCGTCGAGCGCGAAGCCCTGCTCGATGTTCGTGTCCGCGTGCGTGTGGGTCGCGGCGGCCAGGAGGCCGAGCGCCGCGACGACTGCTGCGCGCGCCATGTTGCCCATCGTGTGTCGTCTCGTAGTGCTCGACCGGGCTTTCGGAATGGCGAGCGAGCGCGTCGAGGAGCTCCAGAGGCTGCTCGGGGTCGGATCGGACACGCGGGCGTAGAAGGCTGGCTCTGCGGCTCGAGAGGAAGGCGCGCGGTCGTGACAGGCTGGCTGGGTGTGCAGTGCAGCCACCTGGCCAGCTGGCGCGGAGCGAAAAAAAGAGGGAGCGCGACATAGTGGAGCCAAGATAAAGTCAGAATTAACACTCGGCTGCTCGCTCGAAAAGCGGAAGAGAGCGGGTTTCGAAACGGCCGGACGATTATTCAGATGATGCGGCAGGATTCGTGCCCTCGTTATGCAATTTGCGTGTAGAGCGAGGGGACTCGTTTGTGAGGGTCGATGTACTGTGTGGAGGCTGCATTTCTACCACCTTGCTGGCATCGCATTCAGAGGGTATTCAAACTGAGCTGTTGTCGAAGCACGCCGCGCTCTGAGCGCTGCAACAGGTGGCGCTGAGGAAATAAAGTGGTCCCTTGAAGTGGCCACTGGCTGCGCTGGAGTGGAACTGGCTGCCGTCCGTCCTCTCCAACAGCATGCCTATTGCCTCCGTGAAGCGATATCCATTCAGCGTGTGTTTCTTTGTGCGGATGCGCTCAGCAATCCAACCTATCAAACGGAATACATCGCAGGCTGACGCGCAGCTCGTTCCATTCGTCGCGATGATGAACTCCTGGAATGCGAGCATGAATGAACACGGGAAGCAGAAGATCGCTCCATGGATCGAATTGGACCCACAGAACACGGCAGCGAGCCATGCTTTCCTTCCTTTCCCTGCCTCTACTTCTGGTGTCATCAGCACTGCTCGCACTGCTCCATCAGAGCCGTCCCTGTCAGTCCTCGAGGTGCCGCGCGAGCCGCAGATTCGCGCGCTTCGCCAGCGCCATCTGCCGACATGGCAGCGTGAGCCAGCGCGACGATGTCGTTCCCAGAACCGTCCGCCGCATGGGATCGCGCTTGACCTTGCGTGTGGCTGTGCGGTTGCCCTGAGCGCTCGCTCGCTCGCACGCACACTGTAAGCTAATGGGGCTTCTTCATCCACCAAACGTGCAGGCTTCTTCGTGTCCGGCGCCTTCGAGGCGACTAATCGTGATCTCCCCCTCGCCCCCAAGTCCACCGCCAGTCACGCGACGGGTGCTCGGATACTGTTGCACGCCTCCATGCCACTCTCGCTGCTGTCAACAGAGCGCAGCGATTCGTCCGCTCGCGGTTGCCTCTCGCCCTCGTGATCATCTTCTCGCTGTCAATTCGCCAATATTTCCATTTCGTGGGGGGGATGGAAACGGCAGAGTGAAGCCATCCATCCATCAGTCCATCAGTCCGGAGCTCTCCTGCAGATGGTAAACACGCGCGAACGGAACGCCTCGCAGTCACAAGAGCGCGTCCAGCAGCAGCGCTGCCGAGTGCTCCTCGTCAATACGGATGACGTACTCGTCCTCTCCGTCCTCGTCCTCTTCGTCAGCGCCTTTGCCTGCGTTCGGCTGCTGGGCAGCACGGCTTTTGCAGCCCCGCTCTATCAGCAGCTCGCTCTCTTCGTTGTGCATGAGCAGCTGACTGCCGGCCGCTTGCTCCACTGTGGCTCGGTCGTCAAAGTCCGCGGGCTTCTCCCAACTCGTCTCGCCTGTGGCGAGGTGCACGTAGTACGCGGCGCCAGAAGCGTCGTCCACGCACATGCCCCATTGATAAGCAGCGGTGGAACCAGCATCGGGGCTCTGGAAGACGGCTGGCGCCTCCCACGTGCTCTCCCCCGTGTGCGCGTTGTAGTAGAACGGCTGGTGGCTCTCGGCGTCGACGAACGCCTGCCACTCGCCCCGCCTCTCGGCGCTCTGTGAGACGTTGCGACGCAAATTCCACTGCTCGCCACTGGCGCTGTCGCTGCACCATTCTTCAGCATAGTCCTCGTTGTCTCCAGCGCAGCTCTCCGTAGAGATCACTTCTTTATACGGTCCCGACTCTGCTGGAGAATGGTGCAGCGGGTCGCCGAGCAGCTGGGCTCGGGCTTCTGTGAACTCAGCCGGGGCTTCATCGGCGCTGCTGAGGTAGTACTCGTCGCGGTCGTGGTGGTAGAAGAAGATCGCAGCGCTCTCGATTGTGAGAAACTTGCTCCAGCCACCAAAGGTCTCGAGCAGCAGCGACTGCTCGCACCACGCCTTCCGCCCCGCTCGTGCTTCTTCGTCATCGTGCTGGGCTTGGCAGTGTTCACTCTCCACGCCAGCATCAGCAGCGACACCCTCGGCACTTGTCATGTCGATCACATGGGCACTGGCATTCTCGGGTGGAGTCCACTGGGAAACCTGTGTGCTCGGGTTGAAGTAGTACGACTTGTTCGTCGCGGCGTCCAGGTACCGCTCCCACGTGTCTGCAGCGCTAGTGTTGGCGCCACTCGGGAGCTCGCTCTTGTCATTCTCGTTTGTGCGGCTGAGCTCTTCGAGATGTGAGGCGAGCATCCGGTTTGACGAGTCTGTTGTTGTGTCTTCACCGTCCTCGTCCTCGTCAAAGGCGAACGCTGCGAGTGCGAGTGAAGCAGCACGAGCGCGCGACGAGGCATCTCCATCCGCAACGGTTTTCGCTGCAGCTCCAGGTTGACTCTCTTCAAGAGCCGACTCCACTGTCAGACTTGGCTCGAGTTCACTTTCCAACGCGTCGTCACCAGTTTCTGCTTCTGCAGCGAGGTCACTGATGTCGTCTCGGACTTCACACCCCAGAGAAGGCACAAACGTATCATCCTCCGCGAGACTTGGAGCCACCACGCTGATGTCCTGGGGATCCTGCATACCACCAGAGTCGTGCTCAGCCGCAATGTCGACGGCTGTCGGATCTGGATCCACGATTGAGAGTGCTGCGTCTCGCCGATACACCTCTGCGCTAGCTGGATCGGTGCTCGGCTCACACCGAATGCCAGCCTGGTCTTCTCCGTCGTGAGCTCCGTTCTCTTGCACACTCCCCAGTCGCATTGGACAATCAGCGATAGCGTCACCACTCGCATCGATACCGAAATTTCCTTCTTCCAGTATAACGCTCGTCATGAAGGCATCTTCGTCGATTATCCTGGCGTCCCCGACGTGCTCCGTCTCGTCGGATTCCTTCTCAACCAAGACGGCTGTTCGCTGCTGCGACTCGAATTGGGTATCGATCTGCTCTGCATTTGATTCTCCCGATGCATGAAGCTTGGGACTCGAATCTGATTCGGCGCTCGCCGGTTCCTCTTGTGAGACAACTGCACTCTCCCGAGCTGCATCAGTACGAGTTTCGCCCATGACATCCTCGATGATGGCGCTGGGACACTCGCTCATCACAACTGTATCGGTTGCCGATTGATGGCTTCGTTCTGTCGATGGCGACGGCTCCAGTGGCGGGATCGCCCCAGGCACGAGCTGCGGTGCGAGCGCCACTCCTGCGTCTTTCGACGCCCGCTGCGTCTTCTTGCGCACCTGACGATGGTGCTGGCTCACGAGAAACTTGAGCTGCTCCGAGAGAATCTGGCGACGCACAAAGCAGCGATACTGGCGCTGGATGCGACGAGCAGCAGCCTCCGTCTCCTGGAGTAGTTGTGCTTCGTCATTGCTAGCCTCTGTATCCGCAGCATCAGTCACCGCCGCTTCTGACGAGTCCACGTCAAAAGCTTGTGAGCACACCATCCAGCTATCACATTCGCGCTTTGCTTGGAGCAAAACGTCACCTCTGACGTCCAAGATCAACTCCGCGCTTGGATCTTGGTGAAGCACCTTCGCCACCACTTCGACTCCGTGCTGATCCGCTAACACGCGCTCAGAGACTGTACCATCGTCATGGTCGCTGGATAAGCTTTCGCTTTCTGCATGGAGGGCGACAGCCTCATCAAAGCGAGTGGAATCCTCGTCATTGGCAGGAAGATGCGGAGTGCTCTTGTATGCGGCAGATCGAGCTGGTCGACTGCCTTCGAGATCATCTTCGCCAGCAAGAGCTTGCTTCAAGTAATCTCCACCTTCCATCGCGAGGAGAGCAATCGCTGCATTCTCGACACCATCCCAACAATACGTTGGTGCATCTTCAGTTACTAATGAAGAGCTTGTAGCCGTTTGGTCGTCTCCACACGGCAGCGCGACGTCAAGGGGGGGAGCTGTAGCCATCGCTTTTGTGTCGTCGTCTCGGCTTCTTGCGTCGCAAAACCTTGGTGAGACGCCTCCGACTTTGCAACTCTCATCGCTCACACCAGCTTGTGGACTTTCCGCGTCCTCCGAGGCGGTGGCTGGCTCGTCGAGCGTGGTCGTCTCGATAATTGAAGTTGCGCTGACGTTGAAGCCAGCTGCCTCACAGCCATCGACGCTGCCTTGATACTCCGAGCAGAAAGCGACGGTCGTCGCATCCGCCACTTGCTCTGCGCTGTTTTCGTTGCTGCTACGACGTCCACGCATATCAGTGTCCTCCTCAATCGATGGCTGCAGTGCTTGCGGTTTCGAATCACCACAGGGAGTAGGCTCGAAGACTTTCTGGTATAGCGCACTGGCGGGACTCGCATCCGCTGTCCTCATCTCCGCTGATGCACATTGTTGCGGTATCGACACAGACTCACACACTTCGTCGCCACTGGCGTTGTCGGTTCCCACAGAGGAGATCTCAACCTCATGTGACGAAGCCCAATGATCCTCAGCGACACTGTGGCTCAAGGTGGAGGGGTCGTGCAAACTCGGGTGATCCTCCGTCTCGTTCACTTGGTACTCGTCTCGAAATGAATTTGTGTTGCCGTGGACATTCACTTGCTCGTCCACATCTTCAAGCTCCTGTTCGTGCAACGGTGCCATCGACTCGCATTCTCCCGCTGGAGCTTCAGAAGCAATCGCATCGCGCACCGCTTCTGTCACGCCCAGCGGATCGTCAGTCTCGACTTCGACATCGTCACACGCAGAGTTTGGCATTTGATCGAAATCGATGGCACACTCTATCTCGTGGTCGCTGGATTCCATCTTCGCCACGTCTTGCAAGCAACAATCCTGAGCACCAGACTCCAGCGATCGTGTCTCTTCGTCCGCGACAACCTCTTGAAGATCACCAACTCCATCGCTGCATACTCTCTGATCTTCTGCTTCCTCGGCATCGACAGCTTGATGGTCCTCAGGACAGCGTGTAGGATCGCGAGCAGGAACTGCTGCGGATGCTGACCGAATCGCGGCATCAGACTCGGCCGTGCAGCGCAGCAATCCAGCAGCGATTTCTGGCGGCGAACCTCCATTCGCATTGTCCAAGAAGACACTGGAGACATCCCACGACTCGTCACATTGTCTTGGTTCCTCGAAAGCGAGGCTCGTGTCGCTCACAAGTGCCAGGTCGTTTGCCACTGCGGAGTCGCATCCCAGCTCTGGAAGCAGCTCGAGGTGCAATCCGCATGATACGTTGTCGTTCACACGATCCTCAGTAGTCTGGCCGTGAGGGATTGTCATGGGTTCGCCGAAGCTCGCATCGGTGAGCTCAGCGCTCAGCTCGAACTCCGCTACGATGGAGCCCGAAGACTGCTCTCCTTGGGCTTGATACGGATCGCGATGCCTGCTGTCGGGCGGGGCGACGAGGTCGCTAGTAGTCGATGCCACTTCCTCCTGGGGTACCAAAGCCACAGGATCTTGCTGGAGCCGGTTCGCTGTCGGCGACGACTCCAAGGCGTTCAGGAGCTGCTCGCGATGGAGTTCGTTGTCGTGGCTCATCGGTGGGTCGCGAGCAGACGATTGGTGCTTGGGTTTGTCTGGCTTCCGACGAGTCTGCTTCTTTGCCGTGACAGCTTTGCCGCGATGTTCTTCGGTTGGCGACCACCCCATCTCCAGGAGCACGCGATCGCGCACAGCGTCGGCTTCGCTGCTTCCTGTTGCAGCGTTTCCTTGGGACTCGACTGTCGCGTTCCTCACACTCTTCGTCACCTCCGACTTCGCTGCCGTCTTCGCATTCATTCTCGACAGCTGTCTGGGAGTTCCCGAAGCGTAGTTGCCGCTTTCGGCTTGAGCGTGCAAGTGCCGGTGCTGCCGAGCACTTCGCCCAGGAGAATCGCCCAGTGGCGCGTTTTGGAGCTGCTTATTCCTCGAACCCAGTTCGATGCCTGCGCCATTCTGCTTCCGGTCTCGCGCCAGCTGCATCCCGCTGCCACAGGGCACACTCTTCGTCGCCGCGCCTGCTCCTTCGTCGTTCGCCGTGCTCTGTTTCTTCTTCGCCTTCGCTTCGCTCGCTATCGTCGATTTTAGCGCTATAGCTGTTCGTTTAGCGCCCCTCTTCTTCTTCGCCGTCTTGGTTTTCACATTGGCTGCTGGATCTCGACCTCCCTGCTGACTCGGAAAGTACGCTGGCGACCGCGCTGCTTTGCGCTCTTTCCGAAAGACGCTTTGGAGCAGCTCGTAGGTCTCTTGCTCGAGGCGAAGCAGGTTCGTTTGCTGGAAATCGGGGCTGCGGAGCATCATCTCGGTCCACTTCGAGTCCTTCATCTGCTGCGGGATCACCGACGACAGCAGAGCAGAAGACGGCCGTATCTTGGCAACGGCAGCAGCTCTGCTTGCCGACTGGGGACGACTGGGCTTCGCAGACTGCGGCCGAATCCTGCTCGTGGCTGCAAAGTCATAACCTGCAGCAGTACTTGGGATTTGATGCCGAGATGTCGAAGCAGATTGCGGTCGAGCCCTCTTCTTGTGGGTCGGTGCTGCATGAGTGCTCTCAACACCAGCCGTCGACGCACTGACTCCCGTGTCATCTCTATCGGCAGCACACACCCAGCTGAGCCACTGCGGCGCCTCATCGTTCGCATACATGCTCTCCGCTTCGTCACTCCTCGATGGCTGCAGCTGCTGCAAGCGGGTCGCCACGCGCTGGACGCTGCGCCACTGGATGTCCAGGTCAGCACACGACCCCGAGAGCGTGTGGGCTTCTTGCTGCGTCCACTGGGAAATAAAGTCTTTGGTCGACGCTCGTGCAGTTGCAACGGTGTCGTCCATGCCTGTCAATCCCTGCGCATGCCCTTGCTCACATTGCAGCCATCTACGACTAAGTCGCGAGTCTGCAAGAGCCATCGCAACAAGCGACGCTAAACACAGCGATAATCAAAGATAGAGAGCAGCAAATAGCATCTGCTTCGATTAGGAGAAACGACAGTCCGTCGCTCACTCGAAAGGGCTCCGAGTCAGCCGTCAGTCAGCGCAACACATTCTATCAAGAACCACCAATTTCCATTGACGACTCTCGCAGCAAAAACGTCAAGCGTTTGAGCTCCAGAGCAGTATGCATTTGATCGCGTTGTCACCCCTGTGTGCTCTGAAGAACTTACTCGACGCGACTGAACTCGGTCGTGTTCGTGCTCGGGCGATAGAGCACGAAAGAGAAGTCGACGTGGAACGGCCCCGGGTGAAACACAGCGACCGACGAGTACCCGAGCTGGAACTGCTCGGTCGCGTCGCCGAGAATCAGCTGCGCGTTCAACAAAGTGGATACATCGCACCAAGTCGCACTGTCGATTAGTCCTGGACTCCACAGCACCACTCAGTTGCCTCAGAGTGAGCTACGTACCACGTCCGGCAGTGGGAAGAGCTGCAGCGACGAGTCGAATGCCCAGTTGATCGGACACGCCATGAGCGGCAGCGGCGTCAAGTGCGCCTGGTCGATGATCGTTTTCACCAGCTGCACAGCACACAACAGTCAGGTTATTGGACAGTTTTGTCAGTGTATGAGCACGACAATGCCCAACAATCAACGAGAGGCGGCAGACAGAACGTACGTGTTTCGAGATGTCAACTTGCGAAGCCGCACGGTCTTCGCCTCCGTCGACATCGATCGGCTCTACTTCGTCGCCGTCGTCCTGATCCGACACCACGGGCAGCAGCGCGTGGCGCTGCATCTTCTGGTGCAGGTTGTCGCGGAAGATCACGAGGTCTTGCGTGTAGTATCGTATTCTAGACACACACAACCCAACTTGTGAGCCGCCATCCTTGCCACCAATATTGAGAAGGAGCCAGAATAAAGCAGCAATCGACGGCTACCTGCACGGGTTTGTCGTGCAGATGACGTTCGGCACGCGGCGCATGAGCTCCTGCGTACACATGCTCGGCAACTACGAGCCACACACACATCAGCATATCAAACACGCCACAAGAGCTACGATATAAACAACAGAAGCAGCTCGTACAGGGTGGCGAGGGAATGCGCGTGACGAGCCCGGATCGTTCGGTCCCGGGACGAGCACAAACTTGGAGAACTCGGCCAGGCGCGGGTACTTGAGGATCAGGTTTGCGAGCTCGTCCAGGTATTCCTTGAGATCCTGGAGCGAGTTGGAGCCCGCGCCGCCGCCGATCGAGGACGAGATGAAGTCGCCCATGAGCACAAAGAGCACCGGGAGCACGCTCTCGAGACCCTGGAAAAGCACGTCGAGGTGCTTCATCACCTGCGGGTCGTCCAGGTGCACGTCCGAGAGCACGATGAACGTCGCGTGGTGGTCGCCAGCCTCGAGCTCGCGGATCTGCTCGAGCTGCTGCGCCGAAACCTCGACGCCGAGCGGGTCGATGCCGCTCAGGATACTCAGCGACTGGGCTTTTGGCTCCGGTGGCGGGAACCCCATGGACTAAGCGCACAATACATAGATAGAGAGAGAGACTTCGGATGAGGCACACAAACTATGGACTCCCAGGATGCCGGGGTATGTGGTACGTACGTGGACGTGGAGCACGTCATCGATGACTTCGCCCTCGACCAGCACGACGCAGTTGACAGTGAAGAGCCCGTTCGTGTACGTCTGCACAGCGCGGAATGCGTTAGTCACAGAATTAAGGAGAACGAGGAGCCTCAGAGATGACAATGACGCTCTGGAGGACAACACGCAGAAACGCACAGCGTTCGTGAGATCGACGTAGATGCGCGACGTGAGATCCTCGAGGTAGATGCGCTTGCGCTCGTCCTGACCGAGCATGCCGATCACGCGCTTCACGCCCGTGACGCCCAGCAGCGACTCGATGCGCGACAGCTGCCAGTTACGCAAAGCAGAAACGCATTAGACTGACACAGCTGACAGCAAGAAGTTGTCAGAAAAGTCGCACCTCAATGTACTCGACAGTGTTGGAGACCGCGACTGCCGGCGGCGAGAACATCTTGTTGCGCTTCACGCGGAGATCCACCGAGATAAAGCTAGCATGCACGCAGTCGGGTCATGTCAGCAACAAGTAGCCTCTAGACAGCTGACGGATACTGCTACAAAGCTGTTCGAACCGATCACGCAGCAGGTTGAGTCGGTCGTCGGGTCCGGCGTGGATGCGGCGGTGCGAGTCCGCCTTGAGCTCGTACGAGTTCGTGTGCGGACTGAAGTGCAACTTGGGCGTCTCGAAGGCGTTGAACACCTGGATCGCCTCGAACTGGTTCTCCGTCGAGACCGCGAGCAGCGTGTCGAGCGCGCTCTCGAGCGCCTCAAGCGTCACGACCGACGTCGTCACTGATGATACACAATTGTCAGACGCGCAGGCTTCCACGCACACACACCGACTCAGTGGCAGCACTCACTCTTGCTCTTGTCGATGCTGTTCTTGAGTGCGTAGATCACGTCGTCGAGCGCCAGCGAGGGCTCGCTGCGAGGAGTAAAAATCGCCATTGTGTCAATCCATTCAAGCTCATCAGCTGCATTGCTGTCGAGCGAAGCCAACCACAGCAGGATAGACTGAGACGCAGCAGACAGAGCGCACGCACTTGGTGAGCTCTTCGGCGAGCCGCGCGAGCGCGTCGGCGTGCAGTGCGAGGCCCTGCAGCTTGCATGCTCGGAAGATGCGCTTGGACGCCATTTCGCGTTTTCCAATGGGAAAACGCGGTTGTTGGCGCGCTTTTTCGGCAGCTGCCCTAGTTGTGCGTGATGATCAATAAGCCAGGGAGTGGAGTGACCTAATTGGAGTGGGTCACGTCACATTTGGGCAAACCTGCTGATG
The DNA here is from genome assembly GCA_023335995.1 of Globisporangium nagaii. Taxonomy (NCBI): domain Eukaryota; phylum Oomycota; class Peronosporomycetes; order Pythiales; family Pythiaceae; genus Globisporangium; species Globisporangium nagaii. The sequence goes on from JAADWH010000192.1 coordinate 35,476, forward strand.
GAGAGAGCCACCAAATAAAAGGCTCACAAACAATCTGCGACGTGTGACGAATCTGTGACTTGTTATGGATGAATATCATCGTTTATCCGACCTCCCTTGGGTTTTGTATACGTTGAATAGACCAATCAGGTGTTTTTTAGCGATGAAAACCAATCAGAAATGAAATTGGGATCAAAATTAACCAATTATAGTCGTCAGGGCTAG
>JAADWH010000193.1:0-35668 GCA_023335995.1 Globisporangium nagaii
AAATGATATTTTTGTATTGCGTTTCAACCACAGCGCTTTTCTTCGTGCCTCTTTAAGGAAAATATCACGCTTTCAATTGGCCACAATTCTGCACTTTTCGCGTTGAAAAATATGCAGTTTTGATTCTGATTGGTGAAAAATATCCATGTTCACAAACCCTTGTCGCGCACTGTATATGTGAAAGTGCTCCATCGAGCTCGCACAACATGGTCTGGAAAAAGTCGGTGAAAGTCGTGGCGCTCGAGCGCAATGCGACCAAGTCCTCGATACTCAGCTTCCTGAGCCGCTCACTCGAGCAACTGAAGTCAAACGCAAAGCCCAAGGCAGTCGGTGACGTGAAATAGCAAACGCTGTCACCAAGATCGCATCTCGATCAAGGACGAAAAACGGTTTCCTCCAAACAAAGCAAGTGATTTGAGTGAATAGAAAACTAAATAATTTCCGAGCCAATCATAAACTTACAGGGAACCAAAACTGAAGCAGCAAACTGATGTTTAAAGTGGTATTCGTTGTGAATGGGTAAATGTAATAGGTCTCAACTGAGTCCGAGCCACCGACACAGCTTCGGACCTCATGTAGCTTTCTAGAGAGAGGCTCGACATCACTTCGGCGTAAGTCTACCGGAGTGGCGCAGAGTGGTTCAATTGGGCTCAAATGAAATCTTGGTGCCAATCTTGGAAATGAGTATATGTGATTAGTATCACATATAGATAAATAATCTCGCACGCCATGTATAGTAATCGGATAGAGAACTCGTGGAAGACGATGCAAGCCAGATATTTTGTCGACTGATTGGCTCGTAGCTCTCGACCAGACAGATTATACCACGCCATCACACATTTATGAGGCGAGTGAAGAAAAATCTCATGGGTTGCGGACCCATCGTTTCAGTGATGCACGACATCTATTGCTGTCGTATTCTACAAAGATAATATGAATAAGGTGTGCTGGTCGACTCTTGAGTCGGCTTGGTTTCGCGGCTGTTATCCGAGATTTGTTTTGATCTGAACCGTGTTTAAAGCGGCAGTATTGGAGCATAAGAATCAAATATCCACTTTTAGTCTCGTAGAACCGGACATTGTCTGCCGGTTTTACGAGACCAAAGCCGATTTACCGACTCTGTGCTCCATCACCAACTACACCAATTTTATGCTTCTGTCTGGTGTATATAAACGAGCATCTGCAAATGTCCCACGCGAGAACCGGCGCAAATTGCGCCACGACAAAACCAGCCAACACCAATCGACGAAAACGCAGACTCGAAAACGCCGACCCGAAGCCAAGAACGAGCGAGCGAGCAGCATGAGCAAGATCTGGAAGACCGGGCCGACGAAGGCGTTCAAGCTCATCAAGCCCGTGGTGCACTACGGCTTCGTGCCGCTCATCATCTACATCGCCATGAAGCAGGAGCCGCAGCTCACGTACGTTCCCTCTCTCGCGCTATCTCTCGCTCGCTTGCTCGCTCTCATGACGAGTGCTGTCCATCGACTGACATGTTCTCTCTCTCTCTCTCTCTCTCTCTCTCTCTCTCTCTCTCTATGTGCTGCGCATGGCGACAGCTTGTGGCAGATCGTGTTCCCGCTCGCGTCGCCTGCCGAGCCCGTGCAGCTGCAGTAGACACAGAAGCAGACGCAGGACAGCAAGCCGACTGACGGACTCGCCTCTCTCTAACAGCGCTGCTGCGAAAGGAAGGCGGCGAGGAGGACGACGAAGAGAATGGATGCTTTTGTGTGTATTGGTTATTGTTGCGCTGCTGGCTATGCCCTCACAGTCTGTGTGCGTCGTGTGGGTTCGGTGCCTTCCTTCTTGATGCATCTATCGATCACCTGTCGTGCTTTTGCCAGTCAGGGCAGTGGGAGATATGGAGATGGTGGCTTCTTAGCACTTCCAGATTCTGCACGTGTTGTCCTTCGAGCCTGTGGAGAAAGAAGGCGAGAGCAGCGTCAGCACCAGCCACACTACCAATACAGAGGAGCCTCCGAGCCACATCCAAGAGCGCGCTCGCACCTGTAATGATCGTGTCGCCCTCGTAGTTGAACGCGCAGCTGAAGATCTCGTCGGTGTGGCCCTCGAGCATCTGCAGACAGTCGCCGGTCTCGACCTCCCAGAGGCGCGCGACCTTATCGCTGCTGGCCGTGAGCACCTTGGAGCCCTGCGGGTTGAAGCAGACCTTGGAGATCTCGGCCTCGTGGCCGATCAGGATCGCCTGACACGCGCCGGTCATCGTGTTGTAGATGCGCGACGTGCCGTCCGCCGACGCCGTCACGAGCTTCGAGCCCGTCGCGTTGAAGCTCACGTCCAGGATCTCGTCGTTGTGGCCGCGCAGCGTCTGCACACACACAGACACAGACACAGACACAGACACAGACACAGACACACAGCACACAGCAAGCGTTCGTCAGCCTCAAGACCCGCACGCCAGCAGATCCCCAGATCCGAGGCTCAGACTCCCATCACACACACACACACCTGCACGTTCTGGCCCGAGGCGACGTCCCAGATCTTGCACGTGCGGTCGATCGAGCCGCTGATACAGAGCTCGCCCGTGTAGTTGAACTGCGTGCTCGAGATCTCGCCGTGGTGGCCCGCAAGCGTGTGGATGCAGCGGCCGCTGCGCACGTCCCATACCTTGACCGTGTGGTCGAACGAGCCCGTGATGATGCGCTCGCCCTGCGTGTCGAAGTTGAGGCTCACGATCTCGGCCGTGTGGCCGAAGAGCGTGTGGAGCTCCTGGCCGGTCTCGACGTCCCAGAGCTTGGCCGTGTTGTCCATCGAGCCGGTCGCGATGACCGTGCCCTGCGGGTTGAACGACAGGCACACGATCTCGGTCGAGTGGCCGCGGTACGTGTGGTAGAGCTGGCCTGTGTCGGCGCTCCATAGCTTGCACGTCTTGTCGAACGAGCCCGTGATGATCTTGTCGCTGCACGCGGTGCAGCATAGCACAGATAGTCAGGTGAGCCTGAGAACGAAGCCTCAAGTGATCCCGCCAGTCTGAAAGAGCTACATAAGGACGTACCCGTAGGGGTTGTTGAAAGCGATCGCGTAGACGACGTTCTTGTGGCCCTCGAGCGTGAGCAGCTCGTCACCCGTCTGCGTATCCCAGACCTTGCACGTGCGGTCGTAGCTCCCGGTGATGAACTTGTCGCCGGACTTGTTGAACGCGCAGTTCGTGAGCGGCAGGATGTGCGCGCGCAGGATCTTGAACAGGTAAAAGTCGCTGCTCTCGTTCACCTCGAGCTTCTCGATCAGCTCTGGCAGTGGTGGTGGTGTGTCCAGGTTGCATCAGGCAGGCAGGCAGGCAGGCAGAGTTAGTCTCAGAGCCATCGAGACAACAACGGGCCGAGAGTAGTGACAGAGCGGAGGCTTACTGTAGATGAGGCGGCGAAGCTGCGGCTTGCGCGACTCGGAGATCAGCGGCTCTTCAAACACGATCTGGTTCACGAGCACCTCGATGTCCGATCTGCACAAATCCAGGCACAGAGAGTCCCGAGATGTTAGCCGCCATGGAGATCCCGAAGCGCAAGCGGCGATACGAGAAGACGTACTCGGCTGTGAGGTGCAGCAGATCGATCTCCTTCATCTCGCGCGTGCCGTCGCGCAGCTCATACTCGAGGATGATCCCAGGCGGGTAATACCGCAGCAGGAAGCGCTTGAGCTTCATGGCGTAGCGCGACTTTCGTTCCAGACACTCACGCACTCGTGTGGATCAGATCGATACACCACGCTTGCTTATCGAGCGCGCGTGGAGGTCGCTGTCACTGTCGCTGTCGCGCTGCTATTGCCTATGGAGAGTGCCGTTGGGAACGAGAGGATCCTCGAAAGCTTTGCGCTCGTCGGCCGGCGCCGCTTTGCGCTCTTCGGAGAGCGCGAGCAGTCGTGAACGAGGCGTCGAAGAGTCGACTCGTAAAAACCTCTTCGTAAAAAAATGCTGGCAGCATCTGCCCAAGGCGTCGCCGCGATCTCGAGATGTCGCCAATGGCTGGCATCGATGAGGCGTATTTACTCGCCGGACACGTGCGTCCGAGCAACAGCGTCACGATGCAACAGTCGATGAGGGAAATCGTGAACGGCTCAAAATCGGTGGCATTGGTTATGACACTCACGACGCATTGGACATCGAACGGGGAGACATGGAGGTGGGCTGGCTGGTACTACTGGGAAGACTACTTGGCGTGCACGAGACGGAGAAGTGCCGGTCACAGCGCTGGCTGTGTGGGTGTATTTGTGGAGGTGGTGTGGTGGAGAGTTCTCAGCGTCTCGGGGCTCACACCAGGTAGACTGGCGGCGTGAGGCGCGCCTCGCAGTGGAAGTACGTCGCCTTCTGCTCCGACGGCGTGCCGGGGGTCTTCGGCCGCATCATCTTTCGCCGGTACACGGCGGCGACAGCCGCAACGGCGAGCAGGCACCCAACGCCGCCGGCGAGCCACGTCGCCGCGCCAGCACCCTTCGTGCTCTCACTGCTGCTGCTGTCGGAGGGAGACTCCACGCTGGCGCTCAATGCCGTCGCGGCGTTCGTGGTGACGGCAGCAGCAGTGGCGGCAGGCGCGCTTGACGCTGGGACTGGAGCCGCTGTCGCAGCGCTCGCCGCAGGGCTCATGGTCAGTCGCGGAGGAGCGCTCGAGCCTGGCGCGGTTGTCGCTGGCACTGCCGCTGGCGCCAGCGTCACAACCGGCGCGGCAAACGTCGCCGCTGGGCTGGCTACTGCTGGGATGACAGGGGTAGCGCTCACGGTGGCGGTAGCCGCAACCGCGACTGGAGCGCCAGCGTTGCTGTTGTTGGTCGTCGTAGCTGTTGTGGTAGTGGTGGTGGTGGTCGCAGCGGCCGCTGGCTGCGTCGCCTCGCGGTTGCCGCCAACGCTCAACCCCGCAACGATCTTCTGCGCGTCCTCGGCGCTCATCCCCGCGTTCTGGAAGTCCGCCACCATCAGCTGCGCGCTCGCTTCGTTGGCGCTGATGCTGTTGATGTCGTTGATGAAGCCGCCGCTGCTGCGCGGCTCGCTGAACGGCTGTACGACCGCGTTGCCCTGCACCGAGGCCGCCATCGCCAGCTGCGCGTTCGCCAGCGCCGCGTTCGTCGCCGCGGTAGTCTGCGCGTCCACCGCCACGCCGTTGCTGCTGGTCACTGGCGCCTGCGCTGTCGCTGTAGCCGCGATCATCGCGAGCACCACCACGCACGTCTGGATGAACTGCATCTTCATGCTGGAGGAGAACCTAGAGGCTGTTGCTGTGTATCTCTGCGGATGGATGAGCTCGAGTCGATCGGAGCTGCTGGGTACGAGAGCGAATGGTGGAATGGCTCGGTCGTGAAGCGGGGCAAGTTTGGGAATGGGCGGAAGCTTGGCGGCGGCCGAGAGGCGGCGCTAATGGGTAGTCATCCATGCACGCATCCGCGCCCGCAGAGGCGGCGTAGGCGTGGCGTGGCCAGCGCGAGAGCCAAAGCCTCTACCGCTGGGCATTACGGCTGGAAGAGTGCCATGCGGCGCGTCAATTTGTGGCGCGTCCGACTCCCGCGACTCAACTGGGTCTTTTGGCGTATAGAACGATTTCCCTCCTTTTATCGATACTGTTTTGTCGCTTTAACTATCATGTGTGCCTCTGACTGGGCATATCCTCGGTAAAGCGATGCAGAGCGTAGAATGCCGACAGCCTCCAGCTGGCGAGCTTGAGCCTCGCTGCCTTTACACCTCGATGGATTGCCATCTCGATACCAGCGAGCGCCGTCTCGATACCAGTGCGCCAGTCGTGGTGTCGCCTAGCGGACCGATCCATCCATCCACGAAGAAGCGCGTGCGAGTGCACGCCGTCTCTCAGTCGCCCCACGCGTGTTTACGGCGCCTGCGAGTGTTCCGAAGTCTCGCAGTCCAGGACTCGGTGCGCCTGTGCAATCAACAGCTCAGTACTCCACGAGTTCCGCAGCAGATGGCTCGGAGTGTAGCGCCAGCAAGAGCCACTCGGCGCACAGGCAAAAGTGCATGTGCCTCTTTGTGGTCGGAATGAGATCGAGTGGCGGAGCAGCGCCAGTGTCGCTCGAGAGATGACCAGAGCACCGACCCTTTTACGGGTGCGTTGTCCGCCACAAGCGCCAAGCGTCGCATGTCGAGACACCGGGAGTCAATCGTCTGAGCTCACCTGCATTCAAATCAGGAGCTCAGCTGAACAAGGAGCTCTGGCTGGACTCCGATACCTCTGTATTCGGAGTGGATTCTGGTTGTTTCGCCCTCTCCATCGTGCCTTTGAGCTTGTGGCGTGGATGTGGTTGTGTGTGGTGGAGAAGTCCATTGCGCGAGATCGCGGTGCTGCTTCGGATGAATCCCAAACTACCTCGCCTCGCCCTCGCCATGGAGCCGCCTGCACCTCTCCACTACATCTTCATCAAGAGAGCCAAGCAGTCCGAGAGCCATGCTTCGCATCACGAGTGCGCTGCACTGCAAGCGCAAGGACTGCCACGGTATGACTGCGAGCGAAGACGTCAGCGCATCCAAGAGCATGCTGCTTCTTCTCCAGCGCAAGCTCGAGAACGACCCTCCGCCGGAGTTCTGCAGACCAAGCGGGCAGCTATTGCAGAAACTAGGGTTCGTGCAGGTCACTTCTTTCGAAGAAAGAAGACTCTGCATGTTCTTCGAGGCGTTCACGTCTCGGTTCACAGTCACATCGCGACAGTCATTGTTCTTGCAATATAGTACACTGCGGATCTTGAGAGTGCACTTGACGCGTGTTGAGCTCGTCGATCGGCTCGAGTGTGCAGCTTCTTCTGCGCAAAGATGCAGCTGCGTATCTCCAGGTTGCGGAACGGCTTGTCCATGACAAAGTCCAGAAGGAGGTTCAAGCGCGTGGGATCAGGAACTCATTATCCTCCTGCAGTCGATCTCGCCGCGACCGCTTCTTCGTCGGCATCTCGCGGATCGCTTCCAGGATGTCAACGCGGTTCTTCTGCAAGTTCTTGATCTTATTATAGCTCAGTCGGGAGATCAGTCCCATTGCGCGAGATCGCAATGCGCGATGCTCCTTCGAATGAATCCCATGCGACCTCGCCTCGCCCTCAGTATGGAGCCGCCTGTACCTCTCCACTACGACTTCATCCAGAGAGCCAAGCAGTCCGAGAACCATGCTTCGCGTCGCGAGCGTCCTCGCTTTCGTTGCTGTCGCTGCAAGCGCCTGCGTCCACGACTGCGACGCTCACGGTGCCGACGACGGATACCGCTTGCCAGATCACCACCCTTGGCGCCGCCTGAATGGCAACGGGACTGCCGCTGGACGCGTGGACGCTCACCCTCCGTTCCGTCTCTTCCAGGCGCTGAGCTCCCGGTACGAGATCGCGGAGCCTCATGCTGGCGAGATCATCGAAGTCAAGGCGTTCACTCGAGCAGAGCCCTCGGGCGAAGAGGCGACCGATGAAGGCACAGATGAAGGCACGGGTGAAGACGACGAGCCACGCGAGGATCGCGACGAACCCTTCAACTTTGTGGCTGTGCGTCCGCGGAAGCCAGTGCCCGAGTGCACCCCACGCCCCAAGCGAGCGTCACGCACTCCAGTTCCAGCTGCAGCTGACGACGCCAAAACTGAGAGCGAAGCCTTGAGCGACCAGGTATCCGCCGAGTCGCCGCCAGCAGCTGCAAGTGCGTCGTCGCTTGACAGTGGTGCAAGCACGTCTGGCTCAAGCTCAACTGCAAGCACCGCTGGCGAAACCAGTGCTGCCTCCTCCTCTAGCGAACCTGCTGCTGGACAAGCTTCGGCAACTTCCAACGCGACGACCGATGTGTCTGGTTCGATTCGAGCACCGACGTCGACAACCTCAGCCCTCAAGCCGACTGCGGTGAGCACCCCAGTGCCGCCAGCCTCGAATGGTAGCTCTCCGACTTTGGGAAACTCGAGTTCGAGTTCACCTGGAGGTTTGAACTCGACTGGCGTGCAGCAGCCAGGAGACTCGAGCAGCTCGGTCAATGCTGGAGACGGATCACGACCACAAGCTGCTGTCGCGAACTCCAGCTCGACCCAGCCAGCTGTAGTCCAGGCATGTGTCCCAATCAGCGTCGAGGGCGACGCGACCTACTGCGTCCCGCCGAACGATCCGAAGCTCGGAACGCTCAGCTGCAGTGGTGCTGCCGTGTCCACCTCAGCCGTCAAACTCTCAAACCGGATCTGTCCTCGAAAGGGAGACACTGCGATCCACGCGTGCCAGCAGAGTCTCAGGAGCTTCAACACCACAACGAACTCCTGCGTCGCCCCCGAGGACTCGGTTTGCATCGTGATCCACACAGGCGTGTGGGGCTGCAGCTTTTCGTTCTCGCCATCCAGCATCGACGTCAAAACTCCCAGCTCGAACCTCCAAACCGCAAGCTCAAGCGCCGCAGTGGCGACCAGCTTCTCCGCTGGAGCTGGCAGCGACCACGAGAACGGCTCGATCGCTCCGGGGTACGTGCTCGTCATCGCTGGCGCCGTCGCATTCGTGCTCGCTGTGCTGGCGATCGCGAAGCGCAAGCGACAGTCGTCTCGAGATATTGGAGACCACGACGCAGCCGCGCGAGGGCACGAGACGTACTTCAGCTACCCGAAGACGCCCGAGCTCTCGAAAGCGTCCGAGAGCATCCACAGCTTCACCTAGCACTTGCATTTCATGCATGCACAAATTCACAGATCTTCATAATGTTTTCATGCAAGCGTATGCTTGTCATAACACCAAGACAACGCGCGCGCTGCTTGAAGTTCTTCGTCCTCGTTGTTGTGTATTGTAGTGTAGTAGACATGATCATCGTTTTTCTTTTTCTTCTTCTTGCGCTCCTTGAGCATCAGGAGCTCATCGCCATCGCGTTCCAGCACCGGCATCGCAGCTCCAGGCACAGTCTACGATCGCCGCACGCTCTTACGCGTACACGAGCAGCATCTCATCGATGTGGAGGCGGCAGATCGGACACTTTCCCACTTCTTCGCGCGCGGAGCAGGCTTCGCAGAGGCACAGGTGGCGGCAGGGCAGACACAGGATACTCTTCTCGTTCGAGAGGCAGATCACGCACAGCTTGAGCTCTTGCTGCTCCTCCACCTGGCGGTCGAGCTTCTTCTGCAGCGCGAGCGCTTTCTCTTCTTTCACCACGCGAACGCGAGTCAGCGAGCTCTCCAACAGCAGTTCCCAGTCCTTCAGCTCCTCGACGCTCTTTCCGGTCAGCGCGCTGGAGCCCAGCTGGTGCTGCAGAACGAATCGCACGTCTTCGAAGGACGCCGAAGCGTGTCCGCTGTCAGGCTGCTCCTGATAGAATTCGTCCTCGCCTCGACGATCGGTGGAGTGCAAGCCATTGGCGAACACTGGAGCTCCTTTCAAAGAGCGCTCTTTCTTCCGCAAGCGCTTGCGCAGGATCGTCAGCTCTGTCACCAGCGCTTCGTGGTGTCGCTCGTGATCCTCGAATCCGTTGAGCTGGTTCTGCAGCAAGTCGTTCTCGAACATCAGTCCGTCCCGATCGCGCTCGACGCGGTCGATGAGCAAGTGAAGCTTCTGGTTGTTGTGGCCGAGCTGCACGATCCGGCGTCGAGCGTACGCGACCTGCTCCTGCATCTCGCGATTGCGAGCGATGAGTTCTTCGCAATAGCTGCGCCACGGCTTCTCGGACTCGTCGGGCTGAGTGATCTCGTCGCCATCTGCCAGTGTGGAGCTCAAGTCTTGCGGCAGTTGAGAAGCATTCTGAGCCTTGCATCCCGAGCGGGCGTCGTCCATCGTATGTGGCTGCGAACGAGTGTGCATCTGCTCTCGAGAAGCGCCGCTGACAGACTCTTGATGTCCATTCCGACCAAGAAAGCTCCGAACCTGCTGCTGCGAGAGTCGTCTGCGCGTCGCCAACGGATGTTCGGCTGATGCCTGGCGCTCGAGAACGGTGTCGTGTCGCCATACCCATGCATCTTCAGCATCCCCGATGCGAAAGCCAAAGCCAGTCTCACCATCGTCGGCGTCGCTCGAGAACTGCGAATCGTTCATGTCGAACAAGCCAGGCTCGCGAGATCCGAGGCTCTGCATCGAGTCCGCAAAGGAATGGCGGCGAATAACCACATCGTGCCCGTCAAAGCCATCCACATCCACATCGTCAATCGACACACTTCGCGGCGGCACTGGTCGCGCACTCCAGAGCATATCGCCGTCGTCGTCGTCGCCATCATCGCCTCCATCTTCCTGTTCATCGTCGCCATCCTCGCTGCTGGTATACAGCGGACTGTCTGGGAACGGATCGAGGCTTCGGTTCCCAAACAACGGCGAGAACGGAACCTCGCGGCTCCCGGCGCTAGCAGCGAACGGATTCATCCACAATCGACCCCCCATTGGAGAGAACGCGCCAGTGCGACCATCGCCACCACGCGCCATCGCTTCGCCGTCGAATCGAGAGTTGTCGGTGTACCCACTCTCGTTTGGATCCGTTGAACTGCCCGTCGACACGTCCAACACCCCGCCCCCCCTCGGCAATCCTCCGTCGAACCGCAGCTGAGGAGCGGTCGGCGACTTCACCTGGTATTGCCGAAACATGCTGCTTCGGATGCGTCCGAACGGTCCTCGTCCCCACGTCAAGCCGTCGATCGCCGCAGCACACGCTCTCGCCATCTGGTGGTCGTCAAACTCGAGGAACGCGTGCCCTTTCGTGCGTCCCGTGGCGCTCACGGACGGAATCACCACCTGGATCGGGTCACCGATCATGCAAAAGAGGTTGCACGACAGGATCTCCATGAGCTCCTCGGTGCGGTCCATCGACACCTTGGGCAGGTTCGTCAGCACGCACACGCTGTCGAAGCACGTCCCAGCGCGCGCGTTGCCGAACTCGAACTGCGCCATGTCGAACACGGGCCACTTGAACGCAGCGAGCGAGGTCGCCTGATGCGAACTCCCACTGTCAGCGCTGAAGGGAGAAGCGAGCGCCAACTCTGCTGGGCTCATCCACACCGCGGACGCGCCAAACTGGTGCGTGTGCGGCGACCGGTGGCTGAACGAGTCCAAGTGCGCGTCGCAGACCATTTTCACCAGAGACGTGAAGATGTCGACGTACGCCAGCTCGCAATCCGAGTCGTAGTGGTCGATCTCCTGGACGCCGGCGTCGAGCGCCATGCGCGTGAGGTTCTCCTTGAACCCGAGTCGCAGCAGGTTGCCCACCATCGAGTCCTTGAGCGCGCGCGCTTTCGACGCGTTGATGTCGCGATTCGTCGCGCTCAGCTGCTGTGTCTGCTCCTCGAGCTCTTCATCCTCTGCGTCTTCGTCGTCTCGGGCTTGAGCGACGCTTCGATAGTCACCATCAACTTGGTTCTGCTGCTGCTGGAGCACGAGCGTGGAGTGCTGCATGCTCTGCTGTAAGTCTGAAAGGCTCGAGAGCTGATACATCTCGCCATCGCTCAGTTCGTGCCGAGCGTCGTCCTCGTTGCTCGAATCGTCACCGAACATGCTCTCGGCTTCTTCCTCGGTGCTTGCACCGTCGAGGGCTTCACGCTCTCGCTCGTTGCTGGCATCGCCACCGCCAGTCTGCGTCAACTCAGGAGCTACTCTCGCTTCGCTGCTGAGTCCGTCGCTCGATCTCCTTACGATCTCTGACAGTGTCAACCGCGAAGACTGGAGCGGACTGGCAGAGGAGCTCAGCACCACTGGAGGCAGTGGCGGATGCGGCTGGAGACTTTGGAGCTGCTGGAGCTGGGACTCGATCCGCTGCGAGCCCGAGAGCAACTCTTCTGTCTGAGCGATCACCGTCCGGATCTCGTCTTGGATGGCAGCATCAGCAGCAGCCAGCGCAGACGGAGCTCCCGAGACAGCAGGCTGCAAAGGCGATGATGGCATGGCAGCGCTGATCTGTGGCTGTGGCTGTGGTTGTGGCTGCTGAAGCGAGGCTAGCTCAGCCAGCATGGCACTTGCGTTCGTTTGCGGTGGCATCTCTGGCGCGGCGCTTGCGGACGATCCTGAATGAACCAAAGGCGAAGCAGCGAGCCAGTTGTATCAGTCTAACAGACACTTCACGCTGCACGACACACGAACGACAACAGCCATGGCTTACGCGCGCTGTTCTTGCGCTCGAGGCTCTGGAGATGCAGCCGCGCCAGAGATCGCTGTTGCTGCAACTGGCGCTGACTGTCTCCACTGTGTGCGACCGCCACACCGCTGACACTGCCGCCACCACTATCATCAGCAGGTTCGCGCACACGACGGCGCTGCTGCCGCTGCGCCACCATCGCCATCGCGTTCTGCTCATGCGGCATCAGCACCGCTTTCCTGCGCAGTACCGCCGCCAGCGCAGACGACTCGCGCGCATCGAGCTGGTTCGACTCCGCGTCGCTGTCGCTGCGGTCGTCGTCGTCGCTGCTGCTGCTGCTGCTGCTGCTGTTGAGGCGCATCGCGTGGTCGTGCGCCAAGCGGACGTGCTGCGGGAGCGTCTGCAGCGAGAACTGCTGCGGCTGCTGCGCTTGCTGCTGCACACGCGTTGGCTGCCACAGCGACGCCATCGGCGGCTCTGTCTACGAGGGCGGACTGGAGACGCACGCACGCACTCGGCGCATGCAGCCCAGTCGGTCAGTCAGCCAGCCGGTCGGTCGCTTCGGCAATGCGATCCTCGCGAAGGGCTGGATCGACGCGGCGGAGGCGATCGTCTGCGAGTTTGTATGCCGCGGGGAAAAGCGCGCGCTTTTTCGGCTTTCGGCTTCAAAAATAGAGAAAACCGCTTTTCAAGATTGGCATTGCGTGGTGAACATAGCTTTGGGGATCAAATGGATATAGCGTGGTCACGTAGTCTAGTTTGCCTGGAGTAACGTGGCCCACGCTATGTGCATTGGAACCTCCAAAGTGCAACCTCCCGAGAACAGAACCGCTCGATGAGCTGTTGGCGATCTCGCTTGCGTGCTGCTGCGAATGCACACAACGGCGGGGCCAAATATCCAAGTGACTCCCGCTGTTCGGCAGCTGCGGCAACTCGCTTCGCATTGGATTCTGGGACGCTATGGCGTGAGCGGAGGAGACGCAGCATTGAGAGAGTCCATCAAAGCTGCAAGCGCAGAGGAGTTCCAACTGCAAAGTCAATCGGTTCCACCTTTCCCATCTGACTCGTTCTCAGACGCGAGTTGTCAGGACTTCTTTCGGTTGACAATCGAGAGCGAGAGTCTGGAGGGTTCGAGACGCCGGACCAAACCAAGGCGAGGCGAAAGCCTGGCGATCCTGCTCAACAACAGCACCGACACGACAGCCGATATTTTCCCAGCCGGATCAAGAATCCAAGCTCTTCGGCGCAGTTGCTCTGAGCCAACCGCGAAAATCACACCAAATTTGTCAGCCAGCTCTCGATTTCTGAACCCAGCACGGTTGGCACATACCCTCGCCAAGTGGTTTGCCCAGAAGGCGCTTCTCATGGACGCAGTCGCGCTGCTGGCGTCAAGCAGCAAGGCAGAAACAAGGCTCGGCGCGAGTTGTGATCTGCAACACCACAATGCAGACTCGGCGTTTGTATGCGCAGCCTCTACAGACAGCGGTGATAGGGATCACCAACGCGCTGCTTTTTGCGTCGCCACGTCGTCGTGACATTTCTCACGCAGCGTAACCTCTTACAAACTCCAAGACAACGAGATTCAGTCCAGCGGATCCGGAAGGCAATCGCAAACGTAACCCGGAGCATGACCTCTCTGGCTGCTTCGTCCACACTCCCCACTTCCGCATTTCCGCTCTTTTCCGCCAAAGCAAAGAAGAAGTAGACCATCCGTCCGTCGGATACTCGCAGCAGCAGCAGCTCTCTCTATTCTCCATTCGGCCACCAGCAGCTCTTGCCACATCGACCTCCGCAGCAGAAACCATGAAGCTCTCGCTCTGCATCCTCGCCTCCGTGCTGCTTGCCAGCGGCTCCGTCGTCGCTGCGCAGAACGCCGCCGCCACGCCGGCGCCGACGACGCCGTGCCCGGTGATCCCAGGCTGGGAGAAGACGCCGTCCCCGACGCTAGCATCCTCAACGCCGTGCCCGGTGATCCCCGGCTGGGAGAAGTGCACGGAGGTGTCGGTCGAGGGCGACGCAACCTACTGCATCGACGGACCCGTGTGCAGCGGCGCCGGCGCCGCGCCAGCGGGCGACAAGTGTCCGAAGAAGGGTGATGTCGCCAAGAAGGACTGCCTCAAGACGCTCAAGAGCTACGCGGACGCCGGTAAGTGCGTCGCGCCGGTCGACGCGCAGTGTGTCAAGATCAAGACCGGCGCCTGGGGCTGCGTGTTCTCGGCGGCTGCGACCACGCCGTGCCCGGTAATCCCAGGATGGGAGAAGCCGACGCCGACGCCCGCGTCGACCACGCCGTGCCCAGTCATCCCGGGGTGGGAGAAGCCGACTGTGGCTCCAGCGACGCCAGCGCCGACCACGCCGTGCCCAGTCATCCCAGGCTGGGAGAAGCCGACCCCAGCGCCAGCGCCAGCTCCAACGCCGACGCCGTGTCCAGTGATCCCGGGCTGGGAGAAGACCCCAGAGCCAACTTCTGTCGCCACTGCGTCCCCATCCGTGACCACTCCAGCTCCAGTCTCGACGCCAGCGCCAACCACGGCTGCTCCAGTCCCAACCACCGTCGCTCCAACGCCAGCGCCAACGCCAGCGCCAACGCCAGCGCCAACGCCAGCGCCAACGCCAGCGCCAACGCTAGCGCCAACGCCGACGCCAGTGACGACTGTCGTGTTCGCGTCCACCACGCTGACCTCTGGTGACGCCGCCGAGACGTCGCACGCCGGTATCGTTGCTGTGAGCGTCGCCGGTGTCGCCGCTGTTCTCGCCATCGCTGGCGTCGTGGTGTACAAGAAGCGCCAAGCCGTCGCCCAGGGCATCGGCGGCTCGCCAACCATCTACAACGGCGCCGTCAACACGCCAGTGTAAACGGATACGCCGCTTTCGCACAGACTGCACACGAGCACGCGCTGGCGAAGACAGCCAACGGGTAGCCGGACAACATGACAACGCGAGCGACTCTCTCAATGGGAAGATGACGTCGCCGCGCTCTGTCAGCTCAGCTCAGCCCAGCGCCGCTATCTCATCACCAACAGAGCTCTGCATTTTCGATAACTCGCCATTTCTGTTTTTTTTTATTATTTTCCTATGGTCTCGTCGATCAATGTCGATGGATAGGAGTATTCGAGTCACGCCACTTGTTGCTGTTGTTGTTTGTTGTCGGGGATTACTGCGAGCATCCTCACTCTCGGGCGAGAGCTCACTTCTCGAGCGGCAGGTCGTCGCGCATGCCCCACTCCGACCACGAGCCGTCGTACACAGGCGCTCTGCTCACCAGCAAGTCATCGCACAATCAGTTCGCTTAGCATTATCGATCCCAATCATGCAGCAGCAGCAACGACAGAGTTACGTACTTGTCCAGCGGCTTGCCGAGCAAGTGGAGCCCGAGCGAGAGCACACACGCAGTGACGCCCGAGCCGCAGCTGATCATGAAGACACGCACCACCAAGCACACAGTCCATTAGCGGTGGCGATACGCATGCTGTTCAACATGGCTCGCGCGTACCTCGTGATGACTGGACTAGTCGCGTCCAGGTTCACGTTCGCCTCGGCGAATGCGCTCTTGATCTCACTCGCATCGCGGAAGAGCTGCACATGACACGCATTCGACACCACTCAGCTCTGTATCTGCATTCCAGTTAGCGCATCTGTGTGTCGCCGCGGCTCACGTACCGAGTAGTCGTCAGACGAGACGATCTTCCCGAACGGCACGTTGACTGCACCTGGGATGTGCCCGCCGCGCATGCCTGGACGAGGCTCCTAATGGTGTCCATGCATGCACACACAATCGAGATGCATGAGCGACAGCATCTTCACAGCAGCAACACGTATCACACACGCACGGGGTCTTTCGCAGAGAAGCGGCCAGGGCCGCGCGCGTCGGCGATCTGCGTCTCGCCGTGCAGCTTCGCGAGCACTTGCTCCCACGAGACCACGAGCTCGGGCTTCGGCTGCGCCTTGTAGCCCGCGCTCCTCGCAGGCGGAGTCGGCGCGCCTGTCGCGACCTCGCGGCTCTCGCTCTTCCACTTTGTGATGCCGCCTGCGTGGTACATGATGGCTCACAAAGGCTCAGCGTTGATGTGCTCCGTTGCAAAAGCGCTGCATTGGTGGCGATTCTCACCGTTCAGGACGTGCACGTTCTCGTGCCCAAAGTACTTGAGTGTCCACCAGCACCGCGCAGCACTGCATCACACACACTCTCTCTCTTTAGCATCACTGTATGGACTCGTAAGCCACGCTGAGCCGTACAGACGCACAGCGACGCACACACACACACCTGAAGCAGTTCTTGCCGACGTAGACGACGACGGTGTCGTCATTCGCGATCCCGAGCTCCACCATCGCGCGCTCGAACGCCTCAGGCGTCGGCAGCATGTGTGGCAGACTTGACGTCTTGTCCGCAACGTCCTCGATGTCGAAGAACGCGGCGCCAGGGATGCGCTCGAGCGCGAACTCCTGCTTGCCGTTGCGGCTCTTGTCCAAGTACCACGACGCGTCGAGCAGGCGCACGCGCTCGGCGTCCGCGTCCAAGAGTGACTGCACCTGCTCGCTGGTCAGGAGCGGCGACGACGCTGCGCCTGCGCGTGAACTGAACGCGGCGGCCATCGCGTTCTTCTGGAGGCTCCTCGTCGCGCTGCTGCCGTTGGATCCAACTCGTCGAAGCACTGCGAGCATTTTGCCCAATGCGTGTCAAGGTCGGGACGGTTGCGAAGATATCCATTCGGGCACAACTCTGTCGCTATTTGTACTCCAGTTTGTATGCTCGCTGCAACATTTGTGCCGTTTGTGTGACGAAGTGATTGACGAGCATCACCCCATCGCCAAACCACCACAAGAACCACGCGAAGCGTTCCGCGAGCAGCGCAGCAGAGACGCGCAGAGCAGCGCGTGAGCGGCAGCAGACACAGCAGTATCTCAAGTGTGCGAGATAAGACACGATGGCGGACGCGTTCGATGTCGTGGTCGTTGGCGCGGGGCTCATGGGCAGCTCCGCCGCGTACTTTGCCGCGAAAGCCGGCAAGCGCGTGCTGCTGCTCGAGCAGTTCGAGCTGCTGCACGCCAAGGGCTCAAGCCACGGCCGCAGCCGCATCTTCCGCGTCGCGTACCCGAACGGCGTGTACACGACGCTCTGCCTTGAGTCGCTCGCGCTCTGGCACGCGATCGAGGAGGAAGGCGGCGTGAGGCTCATTGAGATGACCGGCGAGCTCGACTTTGCGCAGACCCGCAACCCTGGACTCGAGCAGCTCGAAGCCTCGCTCACGAAGCACGGCGTGGCGTTCGAGACGCTCACCGGCGCGCAGGTGAACGCGCGCTTCCCGGGCTTCTCGCTCGACGAGAGCCACTACGCGGTGTTCAACCGCCACGCTGGCGTGCTCAACCCGGATCTGGCGATGGCGACGCTCCAGTCGCTCGCGCAAAAGCACGGCGCAGCGGTTCGCGGCAACAGCAAAGTCGCGGGCATTTTCGCCTCAGGCGGCGACGAAGATCTCGCTCTTGTTGAGCTCACGGACGGTACAACGATCGCGGCGCGTCAGTGCATCGTCACGTCTGGCGCGTGGACGACGTCCGTGCTGAAGAGCGCGCCGACGAGCCTCCAGATCCAGCCGATCGCGACTTACGGCACGTACTGGAAGACGTCGAACGACGAGGTGTACAAGCCGTCCAAGTTCCCTGTGTTTATCAACTACGAGGGCGACTTCGTGTACGGTCTGCCGCTGATGGACGGGTCGGACGGCGTGAAGATCTGTCGCCACGACGGTCCAGCAGTGGACCCAGATGCCCGCGCTGGCGTCGAGCAGCCTGCCGATCAGGCGGCCAAGCTGTCTGCGTACGTGGCCAAGACCTTTGCGCACGTGGACGCCAGCGCACCGTCAAAGACCGACCACTGCATGTACTCGATGACCGCGGACGAGAACTTCATCATCGACTTCTTGCCCGTGGCGTCTTCGGAGAACGCCGCCAAGACGAAGAGCGTGGTCGTCGGCGCCGGCTTTAGCGGCCACGGCGCGAAGATGACGCCCGTGATCGGCAAGATCCTCGTGGAGCTCGCGCTGCAGGGCAAGACGGAGCACAACGTCGAGCTGTTCCGCGCGAACCGCTCCGAGGTGGCTACTGCTGCTGCGAACTGAGTGTGAAGAGCTTCGAGAGCTGCAAGTGGATGCAGAAGGGGGAGACGGGGAACACGTGGCTCGAGTTTTGATTGATTCTGCATCCGCTTCGGCTGTTAGTCTACCTTCATTTGCATTGTGCTGCGTCTTGAGCTTCGTGTGCTTGCGTTGAGCTGCTCGTTGGCATCAGATCTGCAGCCCAGACAGGCTCAGATCCAGATCCTGAACTTCAAGCTGGCACTTCTCTGATTCCATTTTTGCCTCGAATGCGCCAAAAGTGCTCATTTCGGCTCCGTCAACAAGAAGCTCGTCACGATTCTGTTCCGGTGGCGCGGCCGACTAATGGAGATCACGGTCGTCAACGCCGCGACGCTCGTGTGTCTGCGGCAACGTCCGCAGGCGGCAGGCAGCGGGACACCCACGTGGGAGGTGCTGCTCGGACAGAGCGAGGTGAAGAACTGGCTGCGCTCGACCGAGAAGCTCACGCGCATCATGCGGTACCCGGGCGAGTGGAAGTTCCCCGGCGGCGTCGTGGATGACTGCGACGCGTCGCTAGAGGCCACGGCACTGCGCGAGCTGCAGGAGGAGTTCATGGGGCTGCCTGAGGCTGCCGTACGCGATGCGCGCGTGCACTTTCTCGGTGAGAAGCTCACCAAGCCGATCCAGCTCCGGCGCCACCGCATGTTCAACTTTGTCGCTTTCGAAGACGAGAACGCGGCGTGGATGAGCGACGCGGCGCTGTGTGATGTTAACGCGACGCTGCAGGCGAAGCGCGAGGCGTTTGAGCAGACGCACCTCGCAGACGGCTCGTTCTGGCGCATGGGCAGCGACGACGAGAAGATGCGCGTGTCGCCCGAGATCGTCCGCGTGGCGTGGTTTCCGATCGACGCGGCGATGCAGATGATGCGTGACACGCTCATCGCGCCGTACACGCCCGTGGATGAGTGGCAGAAGAGCGAGTTCGACCGCTACGGCGTTGCGAAGCGCGACCCGATGTACATCACGTTCCGCGTGCTGCAGGACATCGCCGAGGTGCAGCCTCCGAGCGCGCTGAAGGCGCGTCTGCGGTTGAACAAAGCGCCGTCGCTCGACGCTGTGCGCGCGATTCAGAGCACACTGTGATACGAAAGAGAGAGAGAGAGAGACAGATGTATATATACACGAGCACGCGATGCGGTTCACATGTCTGACGCTTCGACGAGCTCCAATCAAGGCATTGTCGCTATTTCTATGTCACTACATACGTCACTAAAATGGAAGAGTGACGCGACTTCGCGTGTCCATCTCTTTGGCAGTCACAAAACAATTGACAAGCAGAGCAGCATGGGGCAGGACAAAGGCGGCAACCTCGGCGGCAAGACCAAGCGCAAGCGCCACGACAAGGTCTGCCTGTCTGTCTGCAAACCCAGCTGTCTAGATGCGGGCGGGCACTGCTGCTGCTGCTGCTGTGTGTGTGTGTGGTGCATCTGACACATCTCTGTGACATCGACAGAAGAAAGCGTCTGCCAGCGTGCACGCGAGCGAGCAGGTGCGCGCCGCCAAGTCGCAGACGAACGCACTCTTCAACCTCGCGACGTCGTCCAACCCGAACCCAAAACACCTGGGTCCGTTCAGCGACCGCCAGCGCATCCTCGTGATCGGCGACGGCGACCTGTCGTTCTCGCTCTCGCTCGCCGTCTTCCTGGTATGCGATTTTCGACTCGGCTCTCCTCTCAACCGATTGACTCGCATGCTGCCGCTGGTTCTGATGCCTGTGTCTCCACCGTGCAATTGCAATCTTGGCAGGGCGGACGCAACATCGTGGCGACGTGCTACGACTCGAAGCGCGAGGTGAAGGAGAAGTACACCAACTCGCTGCTGAACGCCGACGCGCTCGAGACCGCCGGTGTACGTGCCGGCGCTGCATGTTCAGCCAAAACGAAAGCAACACTCGAGCTCACACGTGCCAACGTATCATTGCTTTTACATGCATCCATAGGCGCAAGTACACTTTGATGTGGACGGCACGGCGCTGGAGAAAGAGGCGTGGCTGTTGGACGCCGAGAAGTTCGCGACGATCGTGTTCAACTTCCCGCACCTGGGCGGCGCCACGGAGGACGACGTCATCAAGAACCAGGAGCTGCTGCGCCACTTCTTCTACTCGGCGCGGCCGTTCCTGCACCCGACGCGCGGCCAAGTGCTCGTCTCGCTGCGCAACACGCTGTTCTACAACCGCTGGCGAATCCAGGAGCAAGCCAAGATCAGCGGCTTCAAGCCCGTGCGGTGCGTGGCTTCTCATCCTGTGTCGTGCTTTGTCGTATGAATGATGGGTTATCTAACAGTGCCGTACTGCCTGCGTGGATGATTCTTAGCGTTGAGCCGTTCGATGGCAGCATGTACTCTGGGTACGAGCCGCAGCGCACCCATCCGGCGTCGTTCCGAGGCGAGCCGCCGTCCACCACTGGCGCGCACTACTACATATTCGCAAAGGACAGCTCGCTGAGTCCAGAAGACCCTCGCGCGGCTTCTGGTGGCGACGGCGAAGACACCAAACCGAAGCGGAAGCAGCTCGGCGCTGAGAAGCTAGCCTCCAAGGCGAAAAAGGTGCGAACGTCACACCCAGAGTCGATGAGAGATAATTGCATGACTCATCAACTTGTCTCTTGCATGTTGTGTTGTGCCATTAGACGAAGCAGGAGAGCGCGCTGTCGGCTGACTCGCTCGAGTGCAAAGTGTGCGCGACCAAGTTCCGCGACCTGAAGAAGTACAACGCGCACATCAACTCTGCCAAGCACGCGCGGAAGGTAAAAGCCCAGAGCAAGCGCTAGGCAACCGATCCATCCAGAAAATGGAGCCACACGCTGCGAGTGTGGTCGGTCTATTGGTAATGCAACTCGTGGCGGTAGCTGAGCTGTGTTCATTTGCTTGCTCGTATCTGCACACACACACATACTCGATTTCTGCAATGCTGGACACACACTGCGATAGTTGCGCGTCTTTCGTTTGCCATTACGAGAGCGAGTACGATGGGTTGATGACGCCTTCGATGTCGATCGGGTACCAGTTGAGCGAGCTGTTGCCCATGAACGTGACCGAGCAGTCGAGACCCGGGACGCCGATCAGCGCGGACGACTCGAACTCGCTCGCTTCGCCCGCGGCGATGAGGCGGTCGCACAGCGGCGTGTTGCTCGCGACGATGAACACGGAGGCGAGGAACGCTTCGTCGATCCAATCGGGCAGCTCGCTGATCTGTGTGCCGATCAAACCCCACCACACGATCGGTGGCGGCTCTTTCAGAGTGTCCGGGAGCGAGCGGATCGGGCTGCCAGCGACAGAGAATATGCGCAGCGGAACGCCCTCGAACATCTCCTGCGGAACGAAGCTGAAGTTGTTGAGCGCGAGAGCAAGATCCAGCGCTTGGATGCGGCGCAGGACTTGAGGGAACTCCTGCATCTCGCACTCCTCGAACGCAATGTACATGCCGCTCGGCCAGATCTTGTCCAGCGTGTCCGGGATGACGCTGAGGTTCGTTCGGCTGAACTCGATGTCGCGAAGGGTCTGGGGGAAGTCTTGAGACTGCAGTCCGAGCGGGAACTCGTGCAGCTTCACGTCGACGATGAACACGAAGCGCAGCTCTGGGTGGTGAGTGCTCGTCACGGCAGCTGCTTCGCCCCAGTCGCAGATCGTCGAATTGAAGACTTTGAAGCCCAGCAGCTCCTTCAGCGTCTGGATGCGTGCCGGAACCACAAGCTCCGGGCAGTGGCGGATCACGATGTACTCGACACGGTCAGGGTCGAAGATCCTCAAAATGCGGTCGACTTCCGCCTCGCTTCCAGCAGCTCCTTCTTCGACGCAGTTGAATTCCACGAGCGAGCATGCTGGCCGAGCGCCGAACCACGGCCGAATCGGCAGGCGACACTGGAGGTGGGCGGGGACAAACGAGGCGTGCAGATGCGCGATGAGCAGAAGCAGTCCCCACAGCAAAAGGAGTCGGTGTCCGAGATTCTCTAGCCTCAGCCCCAGAGCTGCGGGACGGAGAGACAGCGTCATGGAGCTCAATACTCGAAAGCTGGCGAAGGGAGTCACTGGTGTCGAATCTGCCTTTCTGCGGCGAGCGTTGGCGGCTTCGCTCAACTTGACTTGATCGGCGGTGCAGATGAGCTTCGTGATCGAATAGAGCCCTCTCGAGACGCTGAGCGCGATCAAGAACTTGGAGATCGCGTCGTACAAGGACGTGACGAAGATCATCTGGGCTTCGTTGATCGCTCCGATGAGCCACATGTCCGAGTACCAGTACAGGCGATCGAACTGCTTCCGCACCGTGTTGAACTGGGCTGCGTACGGCACGAGCAGCGCGGCTGGCAAGCCGATGTACGACACCATGTCGAGCACCATGTTGACGACAGCGCCACCGAGCCGGATCCGCCCCACGTTCGATCGGAACAGATACAGCAGCAGTGGCGTCGCCCAGCAGTTGAGCACGAGCAGCCCGACCATCACGTTGTTCATCCAGCGCCGAGGAACGAGACAGCTGAGGCGGTACGTCTGGTACGTCTGCAGCGAGGTGAGGATGAGCTCTCGCACGAGAAACACGACGCCGTAGTTTCTGTGCCGCACGTCGCAAGCTGCAAAGAATCCGCGCAGCGCTGCTGAGAACACGTTCGCCCAGGATGAAAGTCGCTGCGCCAGCAACGACTTGCGCGTCTCTTTGCCAGCAGAGTGCAGCGATTTCTTGGAGTCTTGGGAGGGAGCTTGGCTGAGAGTCGATGTTTTGTCGACGTCTTTCCTTGAAGTCGACGGAGCCACCTCCTGTCTGGGCTTGCGGAATACGAGCTGTCGAGCTTGAACGGAGCGGAACACGATGAAGAGCACGAGCAGTCCGTGGATGGCTGCGAGGACGAAGTACATGTTGGCGACTGCGGGATAATGCGCCTTGTCGATCGTCATCGAGTAGAGGGAGAAGTCGAAAATCACCTCGCTGTCCACGAGGTAGAGGTACATCGCGCCGACGTAGCCGAGAAACAGACCGCAGAAGCAGTGGATCGCGATGATGGCGACCCACCACGCTCGGAACGCGCGTGGACTGACGATCACGCGCGCGACGTACTTGAGCTTTTGCGGCTCGGAGGCTTTGAGGAGATCCGACGGAAGCACCGCCGTCATCTTTGGGAGCGTCGGCATCTTGAACTGCGCTTTGTTCGACCGAGCGGTGTCTTCAGCGCTGCAGCGCTTCACGGAGACTTTCATCGTCGCTGCAATCTCGTTTACGAACGCGAACCCGTCCCCGAAGTGATCCCGACACGCTCTCCCTTTGGCAGCGTGAATTCTTTTCTGCACGGTTGAATCACACCATCTCGAGCTCAGTTTCATGAATCGGAGGAGCGTGAGGCGGTGGACTTGCGCGCGTGTGTGTATATATATATAGGAAATCCAAGCTCGGCCCTCTGGCAGTCCTCAAGGGAAGGCGGCATGAAGAAACTAGCGCGCCAGCTATAACTGCGCTATCGGATGAGATGCTGCACCTTGTTTCTCGCTCGACCAACCGAATCGACGGAGGAACACATTCGCATGCAACCTTTCGAGGCGACCTCCTGGATCTGGACGCCATCATGCAACAGCGCGATTGCACGTTTGCTCAATCCATCAAAGCTAAGGTTAATCTTCATCCTCAATGGATGTCGAAGCCGCACGTCAACAGCTGCACGTTTCTCATGATGACGCTCGATATGGAATCACGAGGAGCGAGTTTCTTGAGCGTTGAATGGCAGGCGCTACGAAGACCCAAGCGACAAGCGTTCAAGTTCAAGACACTCGACAGTAAGCATCTGTACCTTGAGGCTTTCACGAACTTTCACTCGCCGATACATACATTTGCTGAGTGCATTTTCTCGCACCGAAGGCCACTGGAGGATCTCGAAGAAGCCACTCTGTGCCGCAATGATCTTGGCTGGCAGCGCGTCCATTGAGTACCGCTCATAAACGCACTTGTGGTTCATTAATTCAGACTTCACGCCACGATTCTACTTCTGTTCACTTTCTTCGCCTCTCCTTCGTCCTCGCTGCACTTTTGAGGCTCCCAGCTGCTTCACGCAGCAAGCAGCCGCGCGCCAGCGACCACGCTCTCCCAGCGGATGATGTACGTCACGACCTCGAAGAGGAAGAAGTTGGCGTACGTGTCGTCGCGGTTTGCCGTGCGTCCGCCGATGAGCACGCGGCAGCCTCGTGAGCCGTCGCTCCTCAAGTCGTCCGGATTCGCAGGAGCGAGGTCGTCGAAGACAAACCACTGCATCGTGTCGACCCACGCGAGCTTGGGCTTCTCAGAGCGGCTACTGCTGTCCTTTACATCTGCGTCTCCGTCATTGCTGCTACTCCATGCGGACGACGACGATCCTCCTCCTCCTGCTGCTTCTGCTGCTGCGGACTCTTGCGGACTGCCTGGAGGGTTCACGGCTTTGTAGGCGACCATGTACCCCGTCTCGGTGCGGATGCGGAAGATGAGTAGCTGCACACAGGAGACCCGGCGCAGCTGCTCGTGGCTCACGCGACGCTCGAGGATGACGATGTCATCGCTGATGCGCTGCAGGATCGTCACCTCGGTGGTCGACCGCTGCAGTGTCCGCATGTGGCGCGCAGTCGTGAGGATGTCCCAGGTTTTCTGCATCAGGTACTCCTTGCCGAAGTGCGCGAACGACTTGGAGAGCGCGAATTGGAGCGTCCCGCCGTCCACAAAGCGCTGATCGGTCCACCCGAGCATCTCGGCGCCAGTGCCGACGCTGCGGCCGCTCCACGAGCGCTTGACGCTCTCCTGGTACACCTCCTTGATGATCTCTTGGCATGCAGCCTCCGTGAGCTGTGGCAGTAGAGGCGAGTTCAAGCCCGTCTGCTGCAGCTTCGGAGGTCGAGACGGAGACGGATGGGACTTTACCGATGAGGACGGCGATGACGCCGCGGACGACGACGCAGAGGACGGAATTGGCGAGCCGGTCGTGGCCATCTGGAACTCGCCCAAGTAGACCTCGAGCGAGGCAGTGAAGAGATCAAAGTCGCTCAGCTTCTGCTTCTTGCTCTCGATGTCGCTGCGCAGCGCCGCCATCTCCTCTTTCGCGGCTGTGTACCGCTGCTGCAGCTGCAGCTCTGAGGACGCGACGGCTGGCTGGCTCGACTCGCTTTCTGCTAGCGTGCTTTGCTGCTGCTGCTGCTGCTGCTGCTGCACCTTGGCGGTGTAGAGAGCCTCGTACCGGGCCTCGAGCGCGGTCACCTGCGCGCGCATGGCCGCCATGTCGTCCTGCAGATGCAGCCATCCACAAACCACGAAATTAGAACACACAAACGCGATATATCAGCCGCCGAGGTGCTCGTCACGCCGCGTCGTCCGCAACTGGACCGCACCGCATCAGCGACTGACACGCCAGGCGTTGCACTGATCGGCGAAGCGCGCGCAAAGAGTACACACGCACAGTGCTGTAGCGTACCTTGAGCCGCGCGCGGTAGAGGCGCTTGCGGTCGCGCTGCTTGCGCTGGTATTCGGCGCGCGCCGCCGAGTCGACATTTGCTGAGTCCCCCATCGCCGAGCGCTCTGCGTCAGTCAGGCAGTCTGTCTGCCGGACTATCCTGGGGCCAGGCAGCGAGGCTCGCTGGGACTCTGCCCCGACCAGTTTGCTGACCTGGGTCGCGCGCCGCTCGTTCGGGTCTGAGCGCGCTCTCGGTCCCGCCCGCCCACGACCGACCAGCTGCTTGTGCTGAGCCGGCTGCAGCGATTGCTCTGCTCTCCGGGCTGGCCGGACTCACCTCTGGACTCGCCACTCACAGCGAAAGCGAGCGCGGCCGAGCAGAGTTGGGAGAAAAAGCACAGCCGCCCCGTTTGCACATCCTGCAGGATCGAAGAGAGCGAGAGGATCCGCAGGTCGTCCCAACGCACTTTTGCAGGCATTCATTCTTGGGAGTCCGTCCTGGCTGCAGCGCCGTCGCTGTCTTGTTGGAGCCGACCTGGGGACGCAATGCGAAGCAGCGCCGCGCTGAAGCCTCGGAGGAAGTACGAGTCGAGGCTCTGCCCAAAGACAGGCAGCCTGCTCGAGTGCATTTCGGTCCGTTTTCGTCGACAGCATTCGGGTGGTTGAGGGACATTCAAGATCGGAGACGCACGTATGATGCATATCACGCGCGAGCAAGCAGCGTGATCATCCGATTGATCTCCCTCCAGTGGCGTGCTTCCACCAGCGCGCGCAGCGGTCGCGATCTCTCTCTCGTCGCCACCAATTCGATTCCGTGAAGGAAGATCGGCGAAAGTGAGCGAACTGATTGTTCACTTTCCCAATGTGTCTGATGATGCTGGGTGTCTCTTGACTCACACACGCATTCCTCGATCATGAAGAACGCCTCACCCTCCGACGAGCGAAGCCAAGATCTGCTGTCGATATACCCACGAGTGCGTTCCATTGAACGGCGCCTGCTCTCGTGCAATGCCGTCATGGCATCCTTTTCCACCGACTCTTATCAGATAGCTCGCCTCGATCACACCGAAGCCAAGTGACGGCGTTTAACACCGCGAACTGGGAAAAGCGAAGAACCGCCACCAAAGTCCGCTCTCGCGTGCATTATCGCTGACTGCAGACGACATGCTAACGCCACACGCGTGCCGTAGAGATCAGGCTGATCGCAGGGAACGTTCTCCAAGGGATTTTACGACGACTGACTTGTTTGCATGCTTTCCGGACACAATACAACGCAAACCGCGTGTTCTTTCGTGTCGTCCAAATAGCCAGTCCTTCTGATGCGACGGTGACAGCATCTGAGACCAGATCTGAGTCCCATGATTTCCACCAGATCGAGAAGAGCTCCACAATCAAAGTGCCGCTGTCGACCAATTCTCACGAGCGACCGCAGCAGCGCAATGAGCGGCGACGACAGCGACCTCGCGGCGGGTGCACAGCCGTTCGACGCGCCTCCACCAGCTCAAACGGCAGGAGGCGCCATGATCTCCGCGTCCGCGCCGTCGTTATCGCCCTTAGACGGCGCGAACACGCACGCTCCAGCCGTGATGAGCATCATCACAGCGCTAGACCCAGAGCCCGAGATGCTCCGTGGCGCAGCGCTAGAGCCCGCGCCGCCGTCGTCTGCGCCTGCACCAGCATCTGCGTCAGCGTCCAAGTTCACGTTCAAGCGCCGCGCGACGTCGTGCAGCGAGCAGCTGCCGCTGCGCTCGCCCGCGTCGAGTGCGCGCACCGCGGTCGCCTCGGCGTTCGCGAGCGTCTCGAGCGCCACGAGCGGCCGGTTCCTCAAGTTCCGCTCACTCTCGTCCGACAACTTTATGAAGAAGAGCAACAGCGCTGCAGCGTCTACGACAGCGACAGCGACAGGGACAGTCAGAGGTCCGCCGCTTTCGGCTCCGATGTCAGCGCCGAACTTGACCGCGTGGAAAGCCAACATGAACGACTTTGCGCGCCGAGCGCGAGAGGCGGCAATGCGCGCCAAGAGCGGCGTCAAGTACTCGTGGGATGGCGATGAGAGCGGTAGCGCCACCGCCACCGTTCAGTACGTATCTGGCGTGTTCGAGTACCACGGCGAGGACGCCGGCGCCGTGTCCTCGTACTTCCACATCGTGGCGGACGGCGTGTCGTCGCCATTCGGCCGCCAGTCGCTCGCGAACATCACGCACGAGCCTGCATCGTCTGAGCTGATCGCGAAAGAGCTCGTGCGAGCAGTGCAGCAGGCGCTGAAGGACGTGACGAACCAGAACACAACGGCGATCGACCTCAAGACCTTCGAGTCGGTCGTCGTGGACGCGATCAAGGCGACGCGCATCAAGTGCTTCCCGCACCGCCAGTCGCGTATCGCCGCGACGCTGTCGGTGTCGTACTTCGATCGCTGGAGTGGCAAACTGCTCACGTTCTCTCTCGGGGACTCGAAATGCGTCGTCGTGCGCAATGGCGAGATCGCGTTCGAGACGCCTGCGGTGCTCCGGGACTTTAACATGCCAACCGTCGTGAACCTGTCACACCAGGTCGCGAGCTCGGACTACGTGCTCCAGAGCTTCGCGCTGCAGGAGAACGACGTGTGCATGACGTTCTCGGACGGCATTGGCGACAATCTGTACAAAGACGACATCACGTCCGCGGTCAAGAGTGCCCAGCTCGATGACCGAGCAGCGCTTCAGCGACTCTGTGACGAGCTCGTGTACCAGTCGCAGATGAAGATCAGCGTCGAGCGCGCGCAGGAGCTCCTGGCAGCGAACGATCTGAAGAAGCTCCATGATCTGCACGACCAGTTGAGCGCCAGCAGCACCAGCAATACGAGCGGCAGCAGCAGTGGCAGCAGCAGTCCGGATTGCGAGAACGAGTGTCTGAACGCGCGGATCTCGATCCACAACGCGCCTGTGCGAGGTCTGTTCCCGTTCGCGACCGCGGCGGCGTTAGAATACCGCGCTCGAGCGCTCGAGGAGTGCTCTGCTGATCCTGTCGCTGACGGCGACGCCAGTAGCAGCCAAGATGCTGCTGCTGCTGCGAACCACCTCGCGTGCTCGCTCGCGCTGTTTGAGAAGCACAAGCACAAGCAGACGCTCGGACGCCAGCAGCTCGTGCGGAAGCCGACCCAGCGCAACAAGCGGCACTACAACCTGCTGCAGCTCAAGCGCATGGCCGAGATGCAGACCAAGAAGCCCGACGACATCACGCTCTTCGTCACGCACTTCCGATGAGCCAGTGGCAATGTTGTTGATTGAGCTTTCTGAGCCAGCAGTGTCAGAGCCTAGCAAGCCTGCCTATCTACCAGGCTTCGTCTAGAGCTCGGCGATCGGGTTGGCGTGGAGCGTGATCGACTGGATCACGATCTCCTTCACGGGGCGGTGCTTGGCGTCCACTGGTGCTTTCTCCATGCTGTCGAGCACGTCGAGTCCGTCGATTACTCTGTTGTTGAGTCCAGTCGCAAAGAAGTATCACGAGTATCAGTCAGTTCCGTTTCGTCATGTTGAGTTGAGTTGAGTCGGTACCAAGAGGTGTCAGAATGCCAACGATCCGTCCACGTACTTCCCAAAGACCGTGTAGACGTTGTTCAGGTGCGGCTGCTTTGCGTATGTGATGAAGAACTGCTGCTTGTTCGTGTTCGGTCCGCTGTTGGCCATCGACACGATGCCGCGGCAGTTGTGCTGTTCCAATTGCCACAGAGGTAGCAAGCACCAGACAAGTTAGCATCAGCGACAGGTGCTCGAGTATCAAGATAGCCAGTCGCACTCTGTTCTGCGGGTGGAACTCGTCGTCGATCTTGCCGCCCCAGATGCTCTCGCCGCCCTTGCCCGTACCCGTCGGGTCGCCGCCTTGCACCATGAAGCCCTTCATGTTCCTGTCCACAGCGCACAGCAGCCAGCGTTAGCACAGCCACACCCTGCGAACACACAGAGCGAGATTGCATCACCAAGGAGGCACGCGAGCCATTCGAGCTCAGCAGCATGATCGCACCGGTGGAACTTTGTGCCGTCGTACGCGCCGCATGCGCACAGCGCCAGGAAATTCTGCACAGTCAAAAACAAATAGCGGTACGGCACACGCTCTTCAGTCGTCCACAGCGCAGCATCAACGCTGCATGGCGACTCACATCGAAAGCACGGAGCGCATGGAAAGCAGGCACTCGATCCGTACCTCGGCAGTGCGCGGCGCCGTGTCACAGAAGACCTCGATCTTGATGTCGCCGAGCGTCGTGTGCAGCGTGACCGACTGCGAGCGATCCCAGCGTCAGTGAGTCAATACAAGCGCGTGCGTCAGACATGCGGGCAGGCAGGCAGACAAGGACTCGCGCGCACGCACAGAGACGGCGGAGGGATGCACGCACGCACGCACCATTTTCCTCTCGACCGACTCGGAGCTGTTCGCAATTGCAGTGTCCAGCAAAAACAAGCAAGCCAAAACGGTGGCGATGTGGGCCACACGAGGGCCTTCTAATTGGCTATCAGCTATACAGTAGTGCACACTCGCTCTCTTTCAATCTGTCTGGCAGTGTAAAAGTGTACCCATCATGCCACCTCATGTCTTCGCGAGCAGCACGATCTGCCTCTCAGCTCGCTTTGGTTCCTTGGTTTTTGCTGACCAGCGCTCACAACTTCCCACATCCACACACACACACAAGCTCTAATGGACGCAAAGCACAAGCCACAACGCGCACGACGAGGTAGAACAACGACGTGGATTAAAAAAAAAGAGAGAGATAAAGCCAAGCAGCGGCGGTCTCCATCAAAGCGAAACGTACACGCACACCATGTCAATCAACCCGGGACCGACACTGTTTCTCCTACCGAGTCCGCTCTCTCTTGTTGTTTCTTCTTTTTGTGTGTCTTCTCTTCTTCGCAACACTGCACCGAGTCTTGTCTGCGAGCGCCTCCCTCGTGGACGCATGCGCGACGAGTCGCAGCAGCAGCTGCCACCAGCAGTTTATAGATCGGCCATCTCGTCGGGACGCTCGTTCGGGTTCACGAGACCAGGGATCGCGAGGCGAGCGGACATCTCCTGCTGCTCCATCAGCTGGGTCTTCGCAAGGCTCTCTTCCAAGAACAGGTCGGCGTTGTCTTCACCCGCGAACTCCTTCACGTTCACGAGGAAGTCGCGCAGGTGCTTCTTGAACGTCGGCAGATCCTTCGACATGTCGAAGCATCCGATCACGAACTCCACGACCTGTCCTCTGGAAAGGTTCGGGAACGACGTGCCGATCAAGTTCGCCACGTAGTCTTTCAAAAATGCCTGCAGCAACGGAATCACCACATACATACCAGCACACACACACGAATGTCAGATGGAGGTCAGCGATGCCTGCACGAAATAAATGCACACGGCGACAAACGAGCAACACTCGACGCACCGAGTTGGTCTGGCCAGGCTGGACAGTGGTGTTTGGCACCGATTCCCACAGAGGCACCGCGATCTGGTCCACGATCGAGAACATGTGGCGCAGAATCGCAGCGTGCAGCTTGAAGCCGAACTTGTGGAGTCGGTCCGTCAAGACCGCGAGAATGTCCTGCAGCAGGAGCAAGTAGAACGAGCGGTAGAACCCAGCGGCGATCTGCGGGTTCTCCTGGATGTTCAGCAGCAGCGCGAAGAGCGTCGCGAGACCCGTGTCCGCGACGTTTCGCTCCGTGTGCTTGAACGCCCAAATAATCGAGTCCACCACGAGCTTCTGGTGCTCCAGCGGGATGCCGAACAGCGCCTCGAAGCAGAAGTCGTTCACAGCTTGCAGGAGCTTGAAGAAGTTCACACGGTGCTCCGGGAAGTCTTCAAAGTTCTTCGTGATCATCTGCAGCGTGCACTCGAACACCGCCTCTAAGATCGCCGGCACCGACGGAGCAATGATGTTCTTCATCTTGTTGATCGACGTGGCGAGCAGGCTCAGCACTTCCGCTTCCTTCGCGGCTGGGATCGTCGTCTTGTAATCCGTCAGCACAACCTCGAGCATCTTCGGCAAGAAGTGTGTGGCGACCACCGCGCGAGACGTGTCGTCGCCAGCGGCGTGCTCGACGAAAGCATCCAGCAGACGCAGCGTCTCCTTCTTCGCGCCGCGCAGCGTGCGCACCTCCGACGTCTTGACGGCAATCTCTCCGCCCTGCTCAACGAGCTGGTGGATGCGCTGCGTGTACGCGGCGTACACGTTGAGCATGTCCTGGAAGATGTAGCCCATCTGCGAGTTGAAGCCGTTCGGGCCGATCGCCTTGCAGACCTTGACATTCGTGCGAATGATCTTGATGATCTCCTTGACGCCGCGGCTGTCGTACAGGATGTTCACGTCCTGCGCCGCCTGGCCCATAATGGACTTCCACGCCTCGTTCGGAAGGTTCATCAGACGACCGAGCAGCACTTCCTTGCGCGCCAGTTCGCTTTCCGCAGCGAGCATCGACGCCACAGCCTCGTAGAACGTGTGCATCTGGTGCGTCTCGAGGTCCGACACGATGCGGGGCAGCTCGTCCAAGAGCTCTTCCACGAACGGACGCACTTCGCCGGCTTGCAGAACGACGAATTTCCGGCGGCACTTCTGAGAAATCTTCAGGAACGTGTCGCACGCCATGTCTTGCACGCCAGGGTGGAGCTCATGCATGAACTCGAACAGCTTGTTTACCACCGTGCGCAGGAACTTCCAGTGCGCGCGCAAGAAGCGCGGGTACTGCCCGACGACGTACATGATGTTGGACGCCACCACGGCCTTGTTGTCCTTCCCGCGCTTCATCTCGCACAGTCCAAGGAGGTCCTTGATCACAGTCACCAAGAAGCGCTTCTCGTTCTCCTCGCTCATGGCGCCGGAAATGGACCCAATCGCCCAGCAGAGCGTGTTCAGGTTCGTCCACGACCACTCCGTGCCGTCCACCTGGGCAGTCAGCTTCTCGAGCATGATCGTCTCGGTGTCGTCGTAGTTGAGGTGCGTGAGGTACACCAGCGTCTCGTGCATCGTCTTGTACTGCGACAGCGCTTCCGTGTCCTTGGTCGTCTCGCGCACAATCTCGCCGTTCTCGTCCTCGACAATCAGCACCTCCGAGGGCTTCACCATCTTCGAAATCATCACGTGGCGAACGCGAGTCATGACTGGCGAAACGAGGTCGCGGCGGTTGCTCTGCGCATTCTGGAATCCAGCGAGCGGGTTCGACTGGTTCTGGTCCGTTATGTACAAGTCGCGCGTGAAGAAGTGCACGTAGTCCAGGCAGATCTTGAAAATGCCGTCGTCGTCCACTTCCGCGATGCACACGAGGTACGTGAAACCCGCCAGCAGCGCCTGGTGGGCTTCGTCGCCAGGCGCGGTGATCGGGCGTTCGATCACCTGGATGTGGTACCGGAAGAAGCTCGTGAAGAAGAGGCTCAGACGCTGCACGAAGATCTCGTCGTGCTCCCAGATCGGCGTGAACGAGTTCCCAGGCGGGAGCATCTTGCCCACTTCGTTCAGCACGCCCATGTACAGCTGGATGTACACGCCGTCGTATTGGGCTGGCACATCACGCAGCTGCGCAATCTCGCTCAGGCAGCTGATCGTATCGTTGCGGAACAAGCCCGTCGCGAGGAACTTGGTCACGAGGATCTTGATCAAGTCCGTCTCGAAAATGAAGCCCAGCGGGATCCAGCTGAGGAAGCGCAGCAGCGTCTGCAGTGTGATCTGCAGCAGCGGCGCGTGCGTCGACTTGCTCAGCACGAACTCGCAGAGCTGGAAGATCTGCGTGAACTCCTGGTTCAAGCTCTCCTTCAGCGTCTTCGTTTTCTGCTCCGTGAGCTGGTCCTTGGAGAAATCGAACACCTCCTCGCTCAGCAGCTTCAGGATCGTCATGTTGTTCTCGCATAGGATTTCCGACGTCTGCGTCCACGGCAAGAGCACACGCACACACACACACACATACAAAGCGGTTAATGGGAGGAGGGCTCACGCATTAAGACTGGCAACGGAACATTCGCTTCATCATCGTCGTACCTTGCTCGAGTTCACGATGTCTGTGATGAACGACGGCCAGTTCTGCGGCCACTCATGCTTCAAAACCTGCAGCAGCGATAACACAGCAGGTGCACAAGCGCAGTCAGCCTCTGCACCCATCAAAAGCCGCCGCATAACCGATGTCTCGCAGGACATATACAAAGCGTACCTGCACGAGCACGAGATCCATCTTGTGGATGAACACGCGCTGCTGGCGAAGCGTCTGCTCGTCCGAGGACATGGACAGCAGCTTGCCGACAATGTAGCTCTTGATGCCCTCGCGCTGATCCTTCGGCAGGATCTTCCAGCGGTAGCGGATCGCGTCTTCGAGGATCTGCAGCCCAAAGTACTTGGTCTGCGGGCTCGTCGACTGCTCCAGGATGTCCGACGCGCGCGTCCACGAGTCCTGGTGCTCCTGCAGCGCCACCATGATCTGGTTCGCGATGCGCTGGTGCGGGCTCTTCGGGTCGTTCATGCACTGCACGACCTGGTCGAGCGCCGTGACGTCGAACGGCTGCGAGAAGTCCAGCAGCTTCTGTCCGATCGCTTCCATGCTGCTCTCCTTTTTTGCTTAGTTGCTCTTCTTCCTGTTGTTGTCACTGCGTAGCGCTTCTCGATCGAGCTGCTGATCGCTTCGTTCCTGCTCGGCGTCGAAAGGCAAATAGCAGTAACCACAGAGAGAGAGCGCGTGCGCGCGTCAGCAAAAGCTCGCAATCCACATTCCCTCATGCACACTCTGTCTGTCTCTCTCTCGCCATTCACGCCAATGCCGCAAACAACAACACACCATCCCACTCACACAAACATACTATACTGACGACACGCACACCACCCAGCCGCTCTCTATGCGCACAGCCCAACCGACACCACTGCACACACACGCACACATGCGCACGCAGCTTGCAAAGCGGAGGCGCTCGTGGGAACAGCGCGGGGGACGCCGTCTCCCTTTTCGCATCCGCAACCCACCCACCACACGCCGCAAAAACAAACACAATCCAGAACGCGGCTTCTAGAACGCTCGAACGGCGCTCTCTCACACTCATAGCGGCGCGCGTGCACAGCACAGCACACCCACACAGCCGCATGCATCGACGCCCACTCACCCCTCACTGCACGCGGGGACCTACCTGAGTGCTGCTTCTCTGCTCTCGTGGACGTCCGAACGCGCTCGCTCTTCGCTCCGCTTCTTCTCGGGCAATGGAATCGCGCGAGTGGTTTTGAATGGTGCGTTTGAGATCGCGGCTCGAACTGGGCATTTTGGGGCAGAAACGACATAGAGTGCGCTGTTGTACCATGTAAACTTCATGAAGACGTCGTAAACTACCGAAGCTTTCGTAAACTACTTTACCACGCATTATGGCAGGATAGAATATGAGTTTCGCGCGATCGGTCGGTTTATACAAAATCCAAGATTAAAAGTCGCTACAAAGACACGATTCTTACCTGCGCTATGTGCTGGAAGGAGGTAAGAATCGTGTCAATGCGACCGGCCTTTTCTCTTCCTTTCACTATGGACCGACCGACCGAGCATATTCCACTTTCTTACCTGCCATAATGGGTTGTTAAACAGGTTAGGGTTGCCTCTTTTCTGTTCCGCACTATCGTTGGACGCAAAAGTATACAAATCCAAGTCAAAAGTGTCCACTCCTCGTGGTGGATATGTCAGATTCTGAGTTATGCGTCACGAGGAGTGGACACTTTTGACTTGGATTTGTATACTTTTGCGTCCAACGATAGTGCGGAACAGAAAAGAGGCATTTTGGACGAAGAATATTGTACTTTTTACGTATAAAGTGTTTTTTACGTTTAGGAATGGTGTGCACCACACGATACTCAGAATCTGAGAAATCCATCATTCTCAGATCCTTGGAGCAGTCGCTCGGAGCGAAGCTGAGCTCACTTCTCCACTTCTCTTCTTCCCTTCTTCCCCCCGTTCAGCTCGCCATGCTCTCGCCTGACCGTCTCGCTGTCATCCTCGCCATGCGCCGTCGCGGTGCGTCGTACCGAGCCATCGCGAGGGCGACCGGCATTCCGAGGGCGAGCGCGCAGTGGACGGTGCGTCCCCCAGAGCACATTCTCCGCGGCCCCGCTCTACCAGGTCGCTCGTTTGTGCTCGAGGGCCACGAGGCAGCGCTCCGAGCATGGTGCGTCGCCAGTCCCACGCGCCTCACCTTGGACGACCTCGTGGATC
>JAADWH010000194.1:0-35180 GCA_023335995.1 Globisporangium nagaii
ACACACACACACACACACATGCACATGCACATGCACATGCACATGCACAAACATCCAATGATCACGCAGTCGCCACGCAGAACGCGATGTACGCAGCAGCAGCAGCAGCTATCGTCGTCATTCGCTCTCGTGCTCGTGACGTTTTCTTTGCTGGTGTCCAAAAATAGATTTCTGTCTCGGTTTGTGTATCACTCGCACTTAGCCGAGCGTGTTCTCGTTCTGGCTTGTTTATGTGACAAGTTGGCGCTCGCGATTCGCAAGCAACAAAGCATTGGCGACTTCGTCCACGCGAGCAGCTCCTTCGCGACGACGACGACCCACCCAGCTCTCTGCGCGCGCGCCAACCGCAGCACACATCTATACGTAGTGCCACATGCAGCGCCAGTTGATGATGCGCCGCCTGGCGCGCACGGTGTGGCAGCCGCAGCCCCGCAGCGCCTTCCAGCAGCAGCACCACCACCACCAGCAGATTGCCACGCTGAGCTCTTCGCCGACTTCTTCGTCTTCGCACGTCGTCTTCCAGCACTACCGCAAGCTCGTGGACGAAGGCAG
Source organism: Globisporangium nagaii (assembly GCA_023335995.1). Lineage (NCBI taxonomy): Eukaryota > Oomycota > Peronosporomycetes > Pythiales > Pythiaceae > Globisporangium > Globisporangium nagaii. The sequence continues at coordinate 553 of JAADWH010000194.1, forward strand.
GATCACGTACGACCCGGTCCAGGTGCGCGCAGTGCGCCACTTCGACCTGCTCTACAACCAGCTCGCGCAGTACGGCGGTCCGTCCGGAAAGGCAGCAGCGGCAGACGCGTCGAAGTTGTCCTGGTGGCAGCGACTCACAGGCTCGGACTCGGAAGCGGCAAGCGGCTCGGAGCAGACTGCGTCGACGACACCGAAGGGCCTGTACATCCACGGCGGCGTCGGCTGCGGCAAGGTGAGTCTCGACCCTGCTAAGCGCAGTCGCGCATGAGTCTGCAACTGTATGGATAGATCGCCTGATGCGTATTCACTTTGACGTTGCTTTGCCGCAGACGTTCGTGATGGACATGTTCTTCGACGCCGTGCCGATCGAAAAGAAGATGCGCGTGCATTTTCACAAGTTCATGCTCGACATCCACAAGAAGATGCACCAGCTGCGCAAGGAGGGTCGCCACGAGGACCCGATCCCGTTCATCGCCGACGACCTGCTGCGCGACAGCTGGCTACTCTGCTTCGACGAGTTCCAGGTGACCGACGTCGCGGACGCACTCATTCTGCGTCGTCTCTTCTCGGCGCTGCTCGAGCGCGGCTTCGTCATGGTCGCGACCTCGAACCGCCCGCCATCGGTGCGTACCTTCCTGGCTGTCACCGAGTCCAGTTTCCCAACTGTGGCTGTGAGCTGACTGGATCTGATTCTGTTGGCGGTGATGTCGTTGAGCAGGAGCTGTACAAGAACGGGCTGCAGCGCGACCTGTTCCTGCCGTTCATCGACCTGCTCGGCGAGAAGTGCGAGGTGGTGTCTCTTGAAGAGTCGGAGACGGACTACCGCGCCGTGAAGGTGTGGACCTGTTTTCCTTTGTGTCTCCACGCGCTGCGCCGGAGCGACGTGTCTGACTCAGCTGTATGTGTGTTTGTGCTTGATAACAGGGAGCGCACCACGCGCGCAACGTGTACAGCTTCCCGCTGACACCGGAGTCGCGCGCGGTCTTCGACTACGAGTTTGAGAATCACTGTCAGGTGCGTCTGATCTGTCGTTGTCCAATACCCGTGCTCCTGCTGTCGTAATGGCTCACACGCACCCACCCACTCGTGATCAATTGCAGGGCGAGGAAGTCGTGGAGACGCACCTGACGACCCAAGGTCGCCGCGTGCGCGTGCCGCTCGCTGCCGTCGAGCGCGGCGTGTGCCAGTTCTCGTTCGATGACCTGTGCGCGAAGCCGCTCGGCGCCGCCGACTACCTCGTCATCGCCGAGTCCTTCCCGGTTGTCTTTGTGCGCGACGTGCCGATCCTCAAGCTTGAAATGATCAACCAGGTGCGTTCGTTGGTCGCTGTCGATCTGTCTGTCCGTCCACTCGTCTACCATCGAATTCGTTGGACATTGCATTCGCTCGGCAAAAACCAATTTCTGACCGTTTATGCTATTTGTGAACTCAGATGCGGCGCTTTATTACGTTTGTGGACTGCATGTACGACAAAGGCGTTCGGGTGCGTCGCTGAGTTTGTAAGATGAGATACCTCTGCGTGTGTGGCATGGCGGAGGCTGACGAAGCTCCTGTGTGCACGCCATTTGTGAGCAGCTCCATTGTCTCGCCGACGCTTCTGCGATCGATTTGTACCAGGTCGACGGTGCCTCCAAGTTCCACGTGGACGAGGTGTTTGCGTTCGACCGAACGGTCTCTCGACTGCTTGAGGTGCGTTTGACTTGAGCTGAGCAGCTCGCATGCTTGCCTTGGCTGCTGTTGGAGTGCTGACGCTCCGTGCGTTTGATTGGATTGCGATAGATGGGCAGTGAAGCGTATCTTGAAGCGCACAGCCAGCAGCAAGCGCTCAGGGGCGAAGGCGACAGCGACCTGTACCTGGAAGCCGCAGCCGAGAGCGAGGCGAACTCGAACAACAGCGACAGCGACAGCAAGGCGGACGACCCGGACAGGGAAGCTGCGGTCATATAGAGGCGACGAGATCCATGAAGACATGCAGCACACGAACCACAGCGCCTGGTAGAGCCTTGATTTTGTTTTGATACGCAAACCTGGATGGAATAGAGATTGGCTGGCATGCACACCCGCTTTGGCGACAACGAGGGGTTGCTGGACTAGTCGGTTAGCCTGCAAGTCGACGCATCGCGGACTTCCACGCGCCTCCACCATCCTTGCCGCGACTCTTGAGCTACTAGTGGTGCGCCTCCATGACGACGGCCGACTTCTTCGTGCTGGCTGCCTTGGCTTGGCTGAGACTGTTGTTGATCGGCGAGCCTCGAGCTTCCATCGCTGGTTTCTTGCCGCGCGCCTCCATGACGACGTTTGGCATCGCCTTGTGCGGCGCGTTCATCGCCTTCGTGCGCGCCTCCATCGCCATGTGCGGCGAGTTCATCGCCTTCGCATGTGCCTCCATCGCCTTTGCATGGGCCTCCATCGAGCGTGGAGCGGAGGTTGACTCTGTAATGCGGTATTTGCCCTCCATCGACGACGGCTTACCGATCTTCGCCCAGTGCGCAGAGTGGTGGGCTTGCGCGTCAGCTGCCACCGCTGAGCGAAGCTGACGGGTTGGCTCGCCTGGGGACGACGCGGTGGCAGCGACGCACGAGAGGTAGACGCTGAGCGTCGCAAGCGCGAGCAGCTTCACCATGTCGGATACTTTGAGCTGACTGCGTTGTTTGAGTCTGAGAGACTGGGAGGTTAGCTCGGAGCACGCTGCTGCAAATCTGCGAATACAGGTGGCATCTTTGCGGATCCTTTCCACGAGCTCGAAGCGACGCAGTGGGTGTCGCTTGACAAGCGGCGAAGCGACGGCTTCCTGCGCGCCTCCAGAGAGCTCTCCGTAGCCGCACGATCGCTTCTTCTCGGCGACGCTTCCGAGCTGCTTCCGAGGTGGTTGGGACGACGAGATGTCAATTTGCCTCCGCCAAGTCCAGACAATCGCCAATATAATTAATGCGGATTTAGTTTCTAACCGTGCTCACTCATACCTTTTTTACACAAACATTCATCTGCTGCTGCTGCTGCTGCTATCTTGAAAACCTGCTCGTCGTTATCGCCTCCACGCGTGTGCTGGCTGACGAAAGAGACGGGCGGTTCTGCGATCGGACGCCCCCGTCTCTCTAGATCGTGCCACTCAGGACGACCTGGATGGTCAAGAAGACCATGAACGCCAGCGACGTCGCCGACACGGTCGTCGGCAGCGACTTGGTGTCTTCTAAGGATTCCGGCAGCAGCTCCTGGAGCGCGACGTACGCCATCGCGCCGCCAGCGAAGCCCAAACCGGCCGGGAGGATCGGAAGGAACTGGGTTGGGAAAATGGCAATAGCGCGCAAGTGTCAGCAATGCATCGTCCCAGATCACACAGCCGAGCACACAGCAGGAAAAGAGCAAGCATACACACCTGCTCGACAAAGATGAACGACGGAACGGCGAAAATCGGCTGCGGGATGCTCGACAGGATGCACCACAGCACCGCGAAGAAGACGCTGAGCCCGCGAGGCACGAGCGCCAAGCTGATCGCGACGCCTTCCGGGATGTTGTGGATCGCCATCGTCATTGTCACGATGTGGCCGCGACGAATGCCACCTTCGCCGCCAAACGACACGCCGACGCCGATCTGTGCAAATGGGTATGACAAGCAACAGAGTCAGCTCCGTGGCTGTCCAGATGCGCAAAATGTGCACACACACACACACACAGTCGCACTTACGCCTTCGGAGATCGAGTGCAGTGTCATCACCGCCATGATCAGCAGCGCCTTGCGCGCGTCCAAGCCCTTGAGACCGCACACCTTGACGTCTTCGTAGTCCTCCAAGTACACTTTCGTGAACTTGATGAAGAGCACGCCGAGGAAGACGCCGACGAGCAGGCGGTACGTGATCGACACGCCGTAGTCCACGAGCTGCGGGATGTGCCACGCCTCGTAGAACAGGCAGCCGGTCGCAGCGAGCATCATGCCGCCCGCGAGGCCGTTGCAGATGCCCAGCCAGTACTTGTTGATGTCGTGGAGCCAGTAGAACGGCAGCGCACCAAGTCCCGTCGCGACCGCCGTGAGCCAGCCGCACCACCACACGTAGTGCGCGCTCTTGCCCGACGCGCCATGCGGGATGCTGTAGAACGTGATGAACACCATGAGCGCCGCGACGGCATAGCCCCAGCGCCTCGTCTTGTCGTCCAGTTCGAGCGGCTCGCTGTTTTCTTCCTCGTCGTCGCTGTCGCCGTTCACCAGCGCTTTCTTCTCGTCGCCGGCGTCCATGACGCGCGAGGACACGTTCGCACCGTCGTCCGCTTTATTTGCTGACACGAACGCGCCGCTGTGGTGGCCGGAAGAAAAAGAGGTCGTCGCCGTCGTCATAGTCGAGGAAGAGATCGTGACGCTCGCGGTGCCCATGCTCGCTGACTCGCTGCTCGTAGGCTTCCTGTTGCGCAGCGAAATCGTGGCAGTCGGTAGTTCACACCGCCACACGCTCCGACGCAAAAGAACAGGGAGGGATCACGGACGCGCTCGGTCCCTTCAACTCGTGATCAAGCAACTTTGAGACTGGCCGACGGAATGGAACAACGGAAGCAGCCGCCGAGTGAATGAAGAGAGCTCGAGAGAGAGCTCGAGAGACGGGAGGAGCGGCGGGAGGCGATCTGATGCGAGCGCGGCGGATCTGTCGGAAGCGAGCGCGGGGCGTCGATGAGCAGCGGCGTTGGACTTGTAGCAGTGCCGCTCGTCTCTCCTGCCTTCTCGACCGATCGCGACTGTGTGACTGACTGCTTTCGCATGCTCGGCAGCGACGAAAACCGCTAACCCAGGTGCCAGCTGGCAGCGATGTCGCGCGAAGGTGGCTCGTTTGCTGCGCGAAAGCGAGAGTCAAAAGTCGCGATGCCGCAACGCCGGCAGCACGCTAGTATGCTCGTTGCGCAATAGGGGCCGCGCGTGTCCATGAGACTTGTGTTGAACCGAACGTTTGCGAGGATGCGCGACATTCGCGCCACATTTTCGAATCAGCAGAGCGAATCTCCGTTTTGGTGTGGAGTGGAGATGGGCTGCTTTCGTACTTTGCGGGGTCGGCTGTCCTGCTCCGAACGAAGCGTACTTTGTTGCCTGCGCCGCGCACACACCCGCGCCACGCCAACTCACACCAGCTGACAAAGCTGCACAAAAAGCAGGACGAGACGAAAAAAGGATGTCGACCCTCACGAGTGCGGACTTCGGCGAGCTCAAGCGCCCCACGACCCGCGTGCACGCGCCGCCGGGTGGAGGCTCCAGCTGGAGCTTCGGCGGTGATGCCCCTGCGCCGCAGCAGCGCGGCAAGCGCAGCTTCGGAGCTCCTCCAGGGACTGCCGCCGCGGACGTCAACATGGACGCTCCGGCACCGGTTGTGCAAACGCCCGCTGCTGCTGCTGCCGCCGCGCCAGCGCCTGGCGTGCAGCACCCTGCCGGCTCGCTGCGCGTGGCGATCGTGAAAACGAAGGCGGACGCCGAGATCGTCGACCTCATCGTGCAGAACGCGTGGGAGAAGCTGCAGCAGAACCCGCAGGTGAGCTCCGAGACGTTCTCGGTGTCCAACCTGGACGACCTCCCGTACGCCGCGAACAAGCTGACGCAGTTCGGCGGCTTCCACGCCGTGATCGCCGTGGGCTTCTTGAACGCGTCGAACCCGCTCTTCACCGCGCTGGCGTCGTCGCTGACCAAGTCGTTCATCGACATCAGCGTGAAGAACGAGAAGCCCGTGGTCCGCGGCATCTTCATCGGAGAGCCGCGCGTGGCGTCGGTGAAGGCGAAGGGCGGCTACGGCGCCGAGTTCGCCGAGGACATCGACTCGCTGATCCGCCTCGGCAACTGATTGAGCAGAGGGGAGCGAAGCGCGGGTCGCTGACTCCTTTGCTGCAAGCTCCAGTCGATGCGGCGGCGTTCGGTGAAGCCGTCGTGAGAGCAGATTTGCGTGTTTGTGATGGGCGAAGAAGAGGAGAGTCGTGCGTTATAACATTAATCAAAGCGCACGTCTGCGTGTCTGCAGCTCACACACCACTCCGGTGCCTTGCGTGTCTCCGAGTGGAGGCGATGTCGACGAGCGATTCCGTCCGGAGCTCGAGAAGCGGGCGTTCCTCCTGGCGTCGCTCGGCCCTCTCGCTGAGTCGGAGTGATGGTCTGCTGCAGTCGTGAAGTAACATGGCCGCTGATTCGCCAATATCCCGATTCGACAACCGCTTCTCCGCGAGCCAATTAAAATAGCAATTCGCGGTTTTGTAGAATCGACAAAAAGACAAAAGCCGACTCTAGAAAGATGTTCTGCATACTGAAGCGAAGATACTCAGCGGGTTTGTAGCATCCCGCATTTTGGTCCAATGGGCGCTCCGCATTCCGCTTTGCAGCGCGTCTATTGGGCGCCATCTGCGTTTGTCTCGGCTGCTCCGGCGAATCAGGCGACTCCCCTCCATTTGAACCGACAAAGCAGCAAAGCAAGCAAGACGAGAGAAAGGATGTCGACCCTCACGAGCGCGGACTTCGGTGAGCTCAAGCGCCCCACGACCCGCGTGCACGCGCCGCCGGGCGGAGGCTCCAGCTGGAGCTTCGGCGACGACTCGACCCCGCAGCAGTCGCGCGGCGGCGGCAAGCGCGGCTTCGATGCGAACGCCGGCGCGGTCGCTCCGCCTCCTGCTCCCATCGCTGTTGCTGCTGCTGCTGCGCCAGCTCCTCCGGTGCAGCCCGCGGCTGACTCTGTGCGCATCGCGCTGCTGAAGACCAAGGCGGACGCGGAGATCGTGGACGGCATGGCCCAGAACGCGCTGCAGAAGCTGCAGCAGAACGCGCAGGTGACGACGCAGACGTTCACTGTCGCGACGCTCGACGAGCTCCCGTACGCGGCGAGCAAGCTGTCGCGCTCGGGCGGCTTCGACGGCGTGGTCGTCTTCGGCTTCCTGAACGCGTCCGACCCGCTCTTCAGCGTGCTCTCGACCACGCTCACGCAGTCGTTCATCGACATCAGCGTGAAGAACGTCAAGCCCGTGATCCGCGCCATCTTCATTGGCGAGCCGCGTGTGGCGGCGGTGAAAGTGCGCGGCGGCTACGGCGCCGAGTTCGCGGACGACATCGACTCACTGGTGCGCCTCGGCGGCTTTGTGGGTCCGATCGTCCACTTCGCTGAAGGCGCGCAGGTGAAGAAGCAGATGCATATCAGCCGCGGCAACATCCTGCCGCCCAAGCTCCTCAGCGCGTCGCGCAGCATCATCCAAACACTCGAGGCGCTTCGCAACTCGCTCTACCAGCACGGCGCCAGGTACGAATGCTGCTGCTGCGTTCGTTATTGCCTGATCTGCATAAACGTGGAGTAGTCTGATCTAACCGTGATCGATCGCTTCGTGTTCACAGCGGCATTGCGGGCTTGGGACGCAAGTTTCGCATCATCGACGACGACGGCAACCGCCAGCTGAGTCTGGGGGAGTTCGGCAAGGCCATTCACGAGCACGCTCTCGGCTTGAACGAATCGGTGCGTTGCTCGGCAGCTTGCTCGTATTGGATGGTGTGATCCTTGCTTTTCGACGCCCATGCCTAACGTCGCTTGCTTTTTTCTTTTTGCATTCCGCTTGAACAGGAGATCGAGGAGCTCTTCCAGTTCATTGACGCGGACAACTCTGGCGGCATCAACTTCGACGAGTTCCTCGTCGCTATTCGAGTACGATGCGTGATGCGATGTTGTCTCTATCGACTAGCTCACTCACTCCCTCGCACGCGCTGACTGTCGCTTGTGTTGCGCATTGGTTGCAGGGCGAGCTGAACGACCGTCGCCAGCAGCTGGTGCTCGCGGCGTTTAAGATCTTCGACGTGGACGGCAGCGGCGTGATCGATCTGAACGACATCCAGCAGCGATACAACGCGGACAAGCACCCGGCGGTGCTCTCTGGCGAGAAGACCAAAGATGAGGTCTTTAGCGAGTTCCTCGACACGTTCGACGGCGGCGAGAAGGACGGCAAAGTGCACCCGAACGAGTTCGTTCGCTACTACGCGAATGTGAGCGCGTCGATCGACGACGACGACTACTTTGAGCTCATGATCCGCAACGCGTGGCACATCAGCGGCGGCGAGGGCTGGTCCGCGAACACCACGTGTCGCCGCGTCCTCGTCACGCACGCGGACGGCCGTCAGACGATCGAGGAGGTGAAGAACGACATCGGCATCAGCGCGACGAACGTCGAAGCCATTCGCGCGAACCTGCAGGCGCAGGGCATCAACGACGTGCAGAGCATCGGTGGCTCGTCCGGGTACGTCGAGGCGAAGAACGACGCGAACAAGCGCAGCGGCGAGACGTTCGAGCCGAAGTTCGTCAAGAAGAAGCAGCACGGCGCCGGCGCGAGCTCCATCGTGTTCGGTTGAGCCGTCGGTCAGTGTTGAGAAACCAGCAGCAAACAGTTCAGACATCGCCAATGAAGCATGGTAACAGCAGACGCGAGTCATGGAAGACGGCTTTTTTTGCATTTTTGTTCCGCTTATTGCTGCGTTCCTACGTGCTGATGCGATGCTGTGCAGATCTGTCTGGACGCTGCCTCGCTGGATTCGCGCACAGACAAGAGGCGTGCAAGATCAACGACGACAAGGGAGCACGGCGGGGGAGGCAGGCAGGCGAGTGGACTCCTCGGTGCTGAAAGAATTGCATACGCAGTCGAAATACAGCACACCATGCACACCACACAGTCACACTCGCATTCGCATTCTGGGGGATCGTGTGCCTCAACTTGTTTGTGCTGTCCTCAACTAGATCAGAGTATATTAAAGTATGTTGTTGGCGATCATCGGCAACACGCTCCCCACGCAATACACAATACGCACTCACACAGCATACAGACACACACACACACATGCAAAGCACCGCTCGCCCACTCACCTTCTGCTCCCCGCCGCTCTGGAACAAGACAAACAAGAGAGGCAAAGAGAGGTAAATCCCAACGCGCGCCAGTGGATAAATAACAATCAAAGTGTTGTCATTTCGGATTCGTTCCCCAAAGGATCAAAGCATGGGCTTCGAAAGTCTTTGTGTCGTCAAAGCGTCGTCGTCGGTCGCACTCGCAATCGCCAGAGTCGTCGCGTACTTACTTCTCCGGGATGTCGAGCTCGCCCTCCGAGATCAGGCGCTGGATCTCCGTTGGCGACTCGCCGTTGACCGTGCAGCCGAGCGAGTTGGCCGTGCCGAGGATCTCCTTGACCGTGCCGGCGAGCGTGCGCGCCATGGAGCGCTCGCGCATGATGCGCGCGACGCCGATGACCTGGTCGAGCGACAGGTTGCCGTCGTGCTTGATGTTCTTCACCTTCTTGCGGTCGCGAGGTGGCTCCTTGAGCTCCTTCACGAGCAGCGACGACGCGGACGGGATGAGCGACACGGTGGCCACGCGGTTCACGATCGTGAGCTTCACGGTCACATTGAGACCCTTCCAGTCGCCCGTGGCCTTGCAGATGTCCTCGCCGACCTTCTTTGGGGACAGACCGAGCGGACCGACCTTTGGAGCGAGCGCCGAAGCTGGGGCAATCTCACCGCCGACCGTTCTCAAGATGACGACCTTCTCTTCGCCTGCTGGTGGTGGTGGGGCCATGGTGTTTATAGAGGATGCCTTATGACTTTGACTGGGATTCTACTAGTAAAAGCCCACGCGGGCGACCGAAAGCAGGCGCGCGGCGCATCTCTCGTCGTCCTCGCCCAGCGATCGCCCCAACCAATTGCGCACGCAATGCGGACCAACCAACGCGCGGTTGCCACAAAGTCTGCGTCTGACGGTAGTTTGCCGGTCCGGAGTCGAACCGGTCCGACGTGCTCGGACCGTCTGAAGATGCGGGATTAACAGATAGAATGAGCTTTTGTGAAAATAACAGGGACTCATGTCCATGAATGCATGCGAGGGGGAGGGTTAATTATCGGAAAGCGACTCCTGATTAAATGAGGTTGTTGCCCTCGCACATCGGACACTTGCTCTGCCCTCCCACCTCCCTCGACATCTCCTGTTGCGTATCGCCATCGCTCGTCATCTTCTCCTTCTCAGCACTCGACAAGCTCCTCGACGCCAAGATGCGCGCAGCCGGGTAGCAAGCAGAAGAGCTCGAGATCTTTCGTGCAAGTGTCGGCGCATATCGCAGTTCCAGTCGGGATCGGAGCAGTAGCCACCGAGACAACCACTACCGCTCGCACTGGCGCCACGCGCGTCGCCATCACGTTTGCGTCCACGCCTCTTCGCACCATGAGCTCCAGGATGTGCGCCACCCGGTCGCTCGTCTTGCCCTCGGTGTAGACGACCACCGGGACGCCCGTGCGCGCGAAGTGGCGAGGTAAGTTCTAATCAAAGCGAGCATGCATCGCTCCACGCCTTCGCGAACTGTCCGAGTTCGCGTCAGCTCATCTATGGCCACGTACGCTGTAGCGGCAGATGACACTTTTCCCTTCAGACAACCCGCTGGCGCTTCGCCTTCCCCACCCTCTCCAGCAGCGCTTCAGTGAACTCCGAGTCGCATGCCAGTCGTCCTCGTACCTCCTCGAGCTCCATCACATCGGGATACGTTGCGAAGAGCCACTCGCAGATGGCGCCATGCCTGCTCCAGTACGCGAGCACGGCGGCGTTGGCTGTACAGGAACAGCAGCGTGTCAAAGTTGCCATTCCTCACAGCGCTGTCCATCGCGGCGGTGGTGCAGCCCTCGTCTCTGCTCTCGTGCAGTCACTGAGCTACAGACAGGTGGCCACTCTCTGCAGCTTTGTCCATCGCCTTCATCGTGGAGCCTCCCATCCTGCCCCGGTGCGCATGGAGCCACCGCGCGACTTCAGCATGGCCGTTCCCGGCCGCACATGCCACCGCGAGCTCGTCAGCCTGCTCTCGCGATGCACACACACCCCGCGCATGTTGGTGAAGAGCCACTCGACGACGTCGAGGTGCCCGCTCTTCGCTGCGTCGAACAGCGCGCCGCTGTACACGTCCCTCGCGGAGAGCAGTCGACGACCGTGAAGTAGCTGCGCGATCGCGAGGTGTGCTCTCCACTGCTCGTCGGAGCGCGCGATCGAACTCGAGCTTCACGGCGCACGGCGTCTGCTCTCAGCTGCATCGACAAATTGCTTCCGGAGGCAAGCAGTGAGGTTCCGATTCCACGATCCCATCAGTTTCGCAACGTCGCTGGCTGGCAGGACAGCACCAGGCGAGAGAACGCCGAGATGCTCGGCGCCGTGCGAGGTCCGCCAGCTCCAGAACGCAGCCGAGCCGACCAGGCGGCGCGCGGCACATGCTCATTCAGCCACCGGACGATCGCGAGGCGGCCGCTCACTGACGCCTTCAGAAGAACGCCAGCCCAGGTATCCTTGGCGCCGTCGACGACAGGGAACCGCGTCTTGAGTCGCTGCCGCTGCCCTGCGTGGCCGCGCGCACACGCGAGCGACTCTGGAAGCGCACGCGACGACAGCGATTGCAGTCAGGGCCACGTGTGGCGGTTGGTGGTGGTGATGGCGATGGCGGTGCACACAGCCGGCGGTACAAGGCAGCAGTGGCGGCGGCAGCATGCAGGAGCTGGCGAATCGAGGTTTGAAACATGAAAAAGTGTCCATGTCGGCGCCAAAAATCTGATCCAAACCCCCCCACACTCGATCTTTTTCTTTCCGCCTTTTTTCTGCCTTTTCTGGGGAATGTTCCGCGATGTCTTTTTGACTTGCGATTTGTATGCATAAATGGGAGCGTTTTTTCACCTTTTCGGGGCTCAACAATGCGAAGATGGGTCCTGCACAGACCATCAGCACTTCAACATCGCTCTTGCTTTTCGATCGAGTCGAGGCGCTTCTTGCAAGGATGCCGCCAATGCCCATTATCACCATACACGATAGCAAGCAGCATGCCGCGAGTATCCTGCTGCTGCTGCTGCTGCTGTTCAGTGGCTTTCGTGCAAGCATAGAAACCCCATACAAAACCCAAAGCAGCGTCTCGCCACGCAGTCCGATAGCCCTGATCCCGACAGCCCTGATCCCTTCACAAGGCGAAACGGCCACCCTGCCAAAGGACGCACACTTCCCAACCCATTTCCCGCTCGACTTGCGTACACATGAAACGACCGTGGATGCTCCGCTCCCAGCCAATCAGCGCGCAGCGGCCGTTTCGATTTTCTGCGCGACTGTTTGACTCGCTTTGAGCTTTTCGAGCTTTTGGGCTGCGCATTCATTCCGTTCGGCAAGAAAGCGACCGTCCGCGACAGCAACAGAGCAACAGGGCAGGAGAGCGAGCGAGGAGCTTCTCGAAAGCGCCGCACAATCGCTTCGCCCGACCCACGACGCGAAACGCCCGGACCACGCATCGCATCGTATCGCCACCAAAGCTTCGAGCGGACCGGCCCTGAGAACGCAGACGCGAGTGTCGAGCGAGTGCCGAGCGAGTGTCGAGCGAGCATGCAGCACGGCGTGGACGACATGCACCACCACGGCCATCCCCAGCAGCAGCAGCAAACCATGTATGTGGATGCGGACGTAGACATGAGCATGGACGACAGCTACAACGACGACGAGGAAGACGAGGACGAGGACAACGAGAGCGCGGCGAGCGGCGAGCTGTCGCAGTCACAGCACTCGCAGCAGCAGTCGCAGTCGAAGAGTAACCAGCGGCGTAAGGCGCTGGACAAGCGCCGTCAGTGGAGCGCGGACGACGACCTCGCGATCCTCAAGTTCGTCCGCGACTGCGGCACGAAGCGCTGGTCCAAGATCCAGGAGCTCCTGCCGGGTCGCACGCCGAAGCAGTGCCGCACCAGGTACACTTCCTCGAGTGTCTTTTTACTGCGTGATGTAATGTGAGAGGCTCGCTCGCTCGCTTACAGTGGACCGCATGCTGCATGTTTGCTATACACACGCACACACACACGCGCGCGCACAACCAGGTGGCTGAACTTTCTGGACCCGTCGATCGACAAGGCGCCGTGGCGCGCGGACGAGACGCAGATCATCTTTGCTGCGCAGGAGCAGATGGGCAACAAGTGGGCCGAGATCGCCAAGCTCCTGCCTGGGAGGTTCGTCCCGTCTTGGTTGTGTGCGAATGCACTCTCGCTTGGTCCATGCGCTGATGCTAATATGTGTTTTTATTCGTTGTGGACATGCAGGACGGACAATGCGATCAAAAACCACTGGTACTCGACTTTCCGGCGCCGCAGCCGCCAAGCCGCCAAGCAGCGCGACAAGTCAGCGTCCGCACCTCAGAAATCAAAACCCTCCGCCACAGGACGTCGACTCTCAAAGTCTTCGCCGAACGTTGCTGCTGCCAAGAACCACAGCAAGCTCCACACCAACGGCTACGCGTCGCTGCTGTCGTCGTCGCCCATGTCCGTGAGCTCTCCGAGTGCCAGCGGCGCTATGTTCCAAGCTCCGAACGGCGGCAACTCATCGCTCTTCATGCCGCCGCTGCGCTCGCACATGCTGTTGCAGCAGCAGCAGCTGTCGCCACTGTCGCCCGCGAGCTTCCACTTCGGCGGGAGCTCCAGCAATCCGATGGGGGGAGGTATGCACAGCAGCTTCTTCGCGCTGCTGCACAGCCCCACGATGGCGTCGTCTCAACCGCCAGCGATGGGCTTCCCGATGTCCTGCTACAGTGTCGACGCGAGTCTGTACCCACAGCGAGCAGTGTTCGATCCAGCCATCACCAACATCCCGTCTGCTTCTTCGTATCGTGGCCCGAGCCTCCAGAACCACCAGTCGGCGTGGAAGGATCTGGGACTGAGCCTGACGGACTCGGAGACGAGCAGCGTCGCGTCGCCTCCGTTGTCCTCGTCCTCGTCGTCGGTTCTCGAGCGAAACGGGCTCGCGTCGCCTACGTTCAACCAGAACTGGCTGCTGTCCGAGAGCCAGGATGAGCCCATGGACGGCCAAGCAATGGAAACCTCACAGCAGATTCACGAAGCAGACCATGCTGCTGTCGACTCGCAGCAGCAACCACCACCAGGAGCAGCAGCAACAGTCAAGACGCTCAAGGTTGCTGGACAATCTGCCTTGTCCGCTGCTGGCGGTGTGATTTTGGAAAAGTCCCGCGTCGCAGTGCTGCGCAAGGCGTCTGGGTCGTCATACAGGAAGCGCAGCGACTCGGCGGATCTCTTCCTCGACTGCGTGGAAATGCTCAAGAGCGACAGCGACACGGCGAAGCAAATGACTCCAGCGGAAAGAGTCCGCAGTGCCAGCAGCTCGCGTCGCCAGCAGCAGCAGCAGCAGCAGCAGAGTGATGCGTTTGAGAGCAACTGCAGCGAGAACAGCAACAGCAACATCAACAGAGTCAACGTGAGCGGCAGCAGCAACCAGTGCGATGAGGGGCTGCTGAAAGTTGGAACCAAGAGCGTCGAGGCTGACTATCTTGACGACTCGAGTCATCCGGAAGCGCTGACGGATCAGGACGAGTGACGATCTTGTGGCCGTCGTCTTTGATAGACCACTGGAAGGAGTTTTGTGCGAGCGACGAGTGCGAGAGCAGGCATCGAGTCTGCACAGATCGTCCGTCGTGTCCAGCCGCCGCCACCTCTTGCGTCCTTATGTTTTCTATCGCGTGTATTTAGTAGCAGTTGAATAGTTGTGATTATTATATATTTATGTGATGAACAACAGAACTCTGTCGAGAACCGCTTCCCGCTGACACTTCGCTCACTCGGGCTCGTGCGAGAGCGAGAACTCGACGTCGCACTGCACCGAGACGACGAACTTGCCGACCTTGCCCGGCTCGTACGTGGCCGGCATGATCACGAAAGGCTCGTTGAACGCCGACGGCAGCACGAGCTCCGGCGGCGACTGCACGCTGTGCAGGGGCACGAAGTCCGTCTCAGTCCAGGGTCGGCCGTTGATGACGATGCTCGTGGCGTCGCGCGCGATCTTCTGGCCGTGGAAGAGGTAGAAGCCCATCATGGTGCCCACGGCGTCGCGCTTGCACTTGGGCCTCCACTCGAGCTCCGAGCGCGTGAGCGTGATCTTGCACTTCGCTGGCCGCACGCCCTTCAGGTGCAAATACAGCCTCGGGTTCTTCTTCCACTCGCTATGCAAGTGGCACCCGACGGCGGTCGACTCGGTCCACTCGCCCGGGAGGCTCTGCGTCGAGAACTTGGGCAGCTCGTCCATCACGAGCGGGAAATCGCAGTCCACCTGGAGCTCAAACGTGCCTTCCGCGCCGGCTTCGCCCAAGGAAGGCACGAGCATCAGTCCGCCGTGGTCCTCTAGCAGCCACTCCTTGGGCACTTTGCGGAGGTACAGGCAGCTCAGCGCCGGACTCGAGTACTCAGAGACTCGGCACCACTCGTCCGGCTTCACGACGAGCTTCGGAGGCGGGAAGAGCGCCACCGGTGCACGACCACCACCACCCTGCTGCTTCGACTCGGCATGGAGCAACTCGTCGTCGTCGTCATAGTTGTCAAAGCCAAGCTCGTAGCTCTTGGCGTCGCGGCTCTTCTCCTGGTGCTTGGCTCCTGGCGCCAGAGTCTTCGAGTACGGCTTTTCGACGACTTCGCCGAGGAAGTTGGTCTTCGGCGCCTTCGCGTGCGCTCGCAGCACGCTCGCAGTGCTGCTGGACGACGCGTGACTCCCGCCGCCGCTGCTGCTGCTCGAAGTGCTGGTGTCGTCCATCGCGGACAGCGGGTTCGTGGCTCGCACGGCCGTGACGCCGACGAGGTTGAACTTTTCGCGCTGCGCCGCCTCGCGCTGGCGCGCCTTGACGGCGTTCGACGACACCTTGTGCGACGTCTTGCGCACCACGACCTTGATTGTCACGTGTGCGCGGGACGCCATGAGCGCCGCGTGGCGCGCCTTGCTGAGCTTCTTGAGCCGCAACCAGAACTGCGGATTCTGGCACCACGCCGGATTCTCCTCGCCGCCGTGGAGCTGCATGCAGAGCGGGCCGCCGGCGTTCGTCGGGTCACCGCTCTCCTCCTCGTCGTTGCGCCACTTGCCCTGCGCCACGCACGTGTGCACGGCCGCGAGGCGCTCGACGACCACGGGCTTGGGCGAGAAGACTCGCAGGAAGAACTCCATGTCCACCTTCGCGTTGTCCGTGTACGGGATCACAAAGTACGACGCGTCTGGCTCGAGCACGAGCTCATCCTTGACCAGCTCTCGCTCGGGGAGCTGCTTGGGCTGGCCGCCATTCGAGCTGCTAGTGCCAGTAACCACGCCAGGCGTGACTGGGGTCCCAGCCGCCGCGGTTCCAGCCCCACCGAGGAAGTCGCTCGCCTCGTACGAGTGAGCTTCCGCCACGACGCGGCTGCGGTTGAACTCCCACACGACAGTCGAGCGCGACGCCTTCTGCTTCATCACGACAAAGTTGATCGCGTAGTTGTCGCCGCCGAAGAGCCGGAAGTCCCGCTGCGCGAGCGAGAGCAGCACACCCGACGTGCGCTCCGCCACGCTGAGCTTGAACTGCGGGTTGCGGTACCAGTTCGCCTCGGCGTCTTGGAGCACACTCCACTTGGTCTTGCCAATCGGCCGCTCGACAGTGCTGGCATTACTGCTGCTGCTGTGTCCTGCGCCTGGATCTCCTTCACCAGCAGCAGCAGTATGAGCAATCGAAGCATGGGGCTTAGCAGCCGGCGCGCCAGCGGCGCTGTGGCTGAGCCATTCGCCCTGCACGCAGTACTGGAACGTGCTGTCGTCGAAGACATGCACCACGAAGAGCTCGTTGAACGTGTCAAGCAGATCCTCCCAGACCATCCAGAAGCAGCCGTCGCTGCCGCTGCGCGAGAACTCGCACGCCGGGTCGCTGCGCAGCGCGTTCTCGACCTGCACGTGCTCCTCCCACTTGCTGTCGTCGTTCGACCACTCGCCCTTCCACATGCCGCGACCCCAGACGTTCTTGAGCTTCACGAAGCGCAACGTTGTCGCTGCTGGTGCAGCTCCAGCACCTACATTAGCGCCAGCGCCACCACCACCAGTGCTGGCCGAAGCCACGCCGACCTCCTTCACGTGCTGGATCACGTACTGCCGGTTCTTGATGATCCCCGTGGATGTCATGTCGTACGCGTTGAACGAAAGCTGGCGCAGTTGCGCCGTCAGGATGCACTTCTTGCGCTTATAGCGCAGCATCTTCTTCCAGAGCGCCGCGCTGTTCGCCGCGTCGTCTCCGTGACGCAGGCGCTCTTCCTGCAGATCCACCCGGTGCGCGCTGCCGCCCGTGCAGTCCGCAAACGCTTCGAGGATCTTGCCGCTCACGCTGCCGCCCGTGGTCTCCGCGAGCGCCTGGTAGCTGCCGTGGAGCTTCGCGAACGCCTTCTCTAGGAACGGGATGAACACCTCGTTCTTGTTTAGACTGCTCCCGTACAGCGCGCTGCCTGGAGTCGAGCTCCCCTTGGACGGGAACTGGTCGTCCTCCTGGAGCTCCAGCGAGTATGGCACGCGCGTGTCCGTGGTCACGCTCACCCACGCGCCGCTCTTGTAGAAGCGGCACGTGAAGACGCCGAAGCGCTTGAACGCGTGGATCGACTCGGACGCGAAGAGGTTCTCGATTAGGTTGTCCGGATGCAGAGCGATCGCCGCGAAGACACCAAGCAGCCACGCGTCACTCAGCGGTCCCTCGCGCACGATGCCGCAGCCCGACGTGCTCTTGAAGTAGTCCGAGTCGTCCGTGTACTCGGTCGGGCGGTACCAGAACACGCCGCCGACGCCGTTCCCCTTGCTGCTACTGCTACTACTGTTGTTACTGTCTTCGTCGTCATTGTTGTCGCCGTTGCTGCTGCTGGTGGCCATGGCGGCGGCAGCGTACTCCGGCAGCTTGGACGGGTCGATGTAGAGCGTCGTGAGCTGCGCGGGCGAAAAGTCCGGGTCCTCATACAGCACCAGGCGCTGCACAGCGCCGCCGCTGTGGTCATCGCCACTGCCTCCAGGCGCTTCTTCGTCGGCGAGGCGCTGCTGGGCCGTGAGGAAACGGATGATCTCGTCCTCGGAAGCCGTGACAGTCGTCGCTGCAAGGCGCTTGTCGTTGGCGCTCGTCGGCGCGCTCTGCGGCTCCACCGCGTGCTCCAGCATCGCCAGCGCGCGCTCGATCTGTCTTTACGGTGCTCACGCTCCCGAACTCGGAATGGGCTCGAGGACGAAGACGTCGTCGCCACACACACGCACGGAGCGCTCTTTTGGCGTCCATGAGTGCTCGAAACGACGCGGCTTTTCGAGATCCCTTCGCGAAACGGATTCGGATAAAGGAGCACCCATGATAAAGCCCAATTCGCTAGATAGAAAGGTGTATAATAGCTCAATCACAGTACTTCCGATGTGGAGATTCGTTCGATAGATTCACACAGTGATGCTAAACCACATCGATTGACTTAGGGCGAGAGCTATCGATGTGGTTTAACATCGCTGTTTATTTGTATCGAACAAATCTCCAGATAAACTTTCTTCCGAAGTTTTTCAATCGAGGGAGATCTCAAACTGGCGATGATCCCACCTCCGTCGCCGGAAGACTCCATCTCGACCACATCACCATCGTCACGACGAGCTCGAGCTCCATGGCGCCGCAGAGCATCGGACGCCTGCACTACCTCAACCAGCGCGGCCGCGGCGAGATCGTTCGACTCGTGTGCGCCTACGGTCGCGTGCCGCTGGATGAGGTCGTGGAGCCCATGGGCCGCGAGTTCCTGGCGCGCAAGCACACGTTCCCGTTCGGCAAGCTGCCGATGATGGAGATCCAGGGCAAGATGTACTCGCAGAGCGCGGCGCTCGCGCGGTACGCGGCCAAGCAGGTCGGGCTCTACCCGAAAGGCGCGAGCGGTGGCGGTGACCTCGCGGCGCTGAGGGTGGACATGATCCTGGACGCGTGCGCCGACATCTACGCGCCAGTGCTGCGCGCAGTGGTCGCCGAGCGCGACGCCGCGCAGAAGGAGAAGCAACTCAAGTTCCTCGTCAAGCACACGCTGCCGGAGATCCTGCGCGGGCTGGACGCGCATGTCGGCGGCGGCGATGTGACTCAGCGGCTGTCGAATGGTCCGTTCTTCCTGGGCGAGGCGATCTCGGTCGCGGACATCGCGGCATTTGACGTCGTCACGAACGCGCTGCTGCCGAAGCGGGCGGAGCTCCCGATCGACTACGCGGCGTACCCAAAGCTTATGGCGCTCGTGCAGCACGTGGGCGACGTGCCGTCCATCGCGGAGTACATGCGCGTGCGCGCCACGCAGCCGACCACGTTCTGAATGTGTGAGAAGTCCACGCACAATGTAGCAAGCCCAACGCAGATGCTCATTCAGTATTCATGCTTATAAACGCGTTTAGATGTGGATGGGTCCTATTCGCTTGCCCTCGTCCCTTCAGCTGCTGTCCTGCGCTACGTAGCGATCTAGTTTGGCGTGTCGACGCCAGCGCGCACGCCGCCGCGCACGAGCAGGTCGGCGATGTCGTCGCGCGCGGCCAAGTTGGAGGCGCGCACGTCCTTGACGAGCTGCTGCACCTTCTTCTCCTGCTTCAGGTACTGGATTGCGATGTTCGCCAGGTTGGAGTCCGGCAGCGCCTCCGTGAACTGCAGCCCCTCGCGGTACACGATCTTGCTCGCGAGGCTCGCGGCCACGATGCACTTGATGTACGAGAGTGGCACGTTCTGGTGCACGCGGTCGAGTGCCACCTCCTTGAGCTTCGGCGGCAGGTGGTCCTCGATCAGCGTGTACAGGATCTGCTTGTCCTCCTCCGTGACGTCGTCGAACTTGTCGAGGATCGCGTCGTGGACGCGGATGATCGCGCGGCTGATGCGCTCGCTCGACGGCGGCAGCGCCGCGTTCGGGTTCTTCTTGTACTCGCGGAAGAGCAGCTGTGCTTCGACGCGCGCCAGGTGGCGCAACTTCGTCACCACGTCCTCCACGAGCTCCTTCTTCACGCTCAGGAACTCCTCGGTCTCCAGCAGCATGCTCGCGATGATCTCGTACGAGCTGCATACGACGCCGCACTTGTTCGCTGAACTGTCCTTCACGATCACGACGCCCGCCTGGTCGAAGAGCAGCTGGCGCGCTTCCGGCGTGATGAACAGGTTCGCACCTTCGACGATCAGCTTCGACGACGGCTTGCCGTCCGCGTCCAGGTAGTCGCGCCAGTTGTTCTCGTTGATCGTGTTCGGGCGACCGCCGGCTGGGATGAACAGGTCGCTCTTCACGCGGTTGTGCAGCGAGTTGCGCGCGCGGACGCCCGACGGCGTGCTCACGTCGTGGTAGATGCCGTTCGCGCCGACCTTGTCCTTCGAGTACTCCGACAGCGGCAGCGACTCGTCCACGAGACGCAGCAGCTCGTCCATGTTGAGACCGTCCGGGTTCTCCACCACGCCAGTGCCGTCGCAGATGCCCACCACGCGCACGTTCGAGCCGTACTCGCGGTGCAGGATCTTGATCACGTTGCCCGCGACATCGCCGTCCGTGCCGCCAGTGATCTTCACCGTGAACGGCTGGCTCGTCGGGTCGATGTTCTGCGAGCGCAGCGCGACGTCCGCGAACACAGCGACACCTTCGCTCGTAACGCCGTACACCTTGTGGTTGATACCGGCGTCCGGCTTGGAGCTGATGAACGCGCGCGGGATCGGGTACCCACGGTACGCGGCGCGCTTGGTCATCCAGACAATGTCCGACGGGATGATGTTCTCGTCAGGTCCCAAGTAGATCAACTCGTCCTTGCCGTAGTAGTCGACGATGTTCTGCTTCACCTCCTCGTCCGTCGTGTTCAGGTCCAGGAGAGCGTCCGAGAACGCCTTGACGCTCTTGCGGATGATGAAGTCGCGCGGCGCGAAGTCGCCCACCGGGCCGACGATCGGGTCGCACAACACAACAGCCTTCGAGCCGCCTTCTGGGATGTCCTTGTTCTTCAGCTGCTGTGCAAACGCGAGGTTGTACGCTTCGTTGAACTGGCGCGCGCTCTCCAAGCCGTGCGCGTCCTTCGTGTTCGGGTACACCATACGGAGACCGCCGCGAGCGATGTCGCGGAAGCGCACGTGGAAGCCCTTGAAGCGGCGACCGTAGATGAAGAACACGCCGTACGGGGTCTCCGTGCCGACAGTGCCGTGACCGATGATCTTCGGGTCCACGCGGAGAGCCAACGCGTAGCGGTTGCGCACGTACTTGTTCGTGCGGAGCGTGCCAGCGACGGCGTCCGCCATCGTGTTCAGCAGCAGAATCGAGTCTTCGGCTTCGACGTTGCGGCGGATGTCGACCTTGATGGCCGCAACCTTCTCCTCGATCTCCTCCGGCGTCAGCTTCTTCAGCGACGGGTCGAACTTCTCCGTGAACAAGTCCGCGATGCGCGACGCGAGCGGCAGGTGCGACGGGTGCTCCAGCACCTCGATGATGCGGTTCAGCGAGTACGCGAACGGGTCCTTCTTCGCCAGCACGCCGTGGAGCATGTTGCCGTACGCGTAGATGATCTCGGCGCGCGAGAGACCCAAGTCAGGGTGCTTCATGGTCAGGCGCAGCGGCTTGTCGTCCACCCACTTGAGGTACTTCAGGTTGCCCGCGATCTTGTTCCACTCGAACTCCTTGTTCGCGGCTTCCTCCGACGGCTGCACGAGGATACGGATCATGGACACGTGGCCGTTGCCGTCCTTGTGGTCGTCCACGACGTCCAGGTGGGCACGCACGACGTTGAGCTCGCACAGACCCAAGTACGTCGCCGCCTTCTGGATCGCGCTCTTCGCGAGCACGTTCGACGCCGCGATCGTGAGCATGGTCTGCGGCAGGTTGCCGCCGCTGAGCTTGTTCTCTTCACTGCGCTTCTCCCAGCCGTGCTCGACGTCGACAGCGACGCCCTCAGTGCCCTTCACGCGGTGGAAGAGCGAGATCTGCGTCGCGATGCGACGCGGGTTACTGAACTTCACGTACATGGCGTTGCAGCGGTGGAGGTAGTCGTCCACCGCGGCAGGCTCGAAGTATGGCGCTGGGGCTGGGTAGCCTTCCTTGCCGGCGAACTTGCCCTTCTGCAGCTCGGCGATGAAGCTCTGGATGCTCTCGCGAGCCTGCTTCTCCTCCTCCGTCTTGCCCTTGAATGGCTCTGTTGAGTGCGTGAAGGTGGCAGCAAACAAGGACAGCAGCAGCAGAGTTAGCACCTCATTGTGTGCAAGCAACAACACTGCAGCGTGGCGCACCTTGCTTGCCGAAGCGGAAGATGTCGAGACCCATGGTGTCGTCGATCGAGGTGAAGATCTTGACGCGTGCGAGCTCGGCGCCGTCAATGTTCTTCGGCAGCTGCTCGAGCACGTTCGCGAGCAAGCCCGGGTAGTTGGCACCCGAGCGGATGTACGAGTAGACCTTGTCGTCCGGCGAGCGGAGCATCACCTCCGGCTGCTGCGCGTTCACGAGCGCCGTGATGGCGTTCAGGTGCTGCAGGCGTTCCTTCTCGTTGATCGCGCGGAAGTACGCCGGCGGCATGTTCTCGAGAAACCACGGCACAGTCTTGCTTGCGGCGTCCTTCTGGAAGCCGTTCAGGGCTTCGAGCAGCTCTTCCTTGCTGTGACCGCTCTATCGTGTGTGTGTGTGTGCGCGCAATGAAAAAAGAGATATCCAGCCGTTAGACGTGGTAGTGCAGACATAGAGACGCCAATCAGTGCATGGCGACGCACCTGCGTGGCAAAGGTGTTGACGAGCACGGCGAGCGGGCTGCTGGCGCTGCTGCGCGGCGCGACGCGCTGCAGCTGGCGGAACTTGGTCGCGTGCAGCATCGTTGGGGGCGAGGGGGACGGGGGGAGGCCGCTCGGAGAGAAGAGCTGGCGGGAGCGGGTGGCCGGCGCGAGGAAGATCGGGATCTGACGGAGCTGGTGGGCTGGCGGCGCGAGGCGCAGAAGCCTGCGAGCGTACGGCCGGGCGGACGGACGCCCTGCTGCTTGGACGCCACGCTCGGTCCCTCTCTTTGAAGTGGCGACGGCCCGACCGTCACTCTGGCGGCGGACGAGCCAGCGAGGCGGCAGATATCGCGTCGCGAAGGCATAGTGGACGCAAGATAAAGCTGTTTGGAGATCTGAGAAACCTACCCCTTATCCAACGAGAGCAACGTCGAGCCGGGTTCGGAGCGGACAAAAGGCAACTCAGGCTCGGCTCGGCTCGTTCGTCGACTGCTGGCTAGGGTTGCTGTTCAACCCGACCCCTGGCCTCGAGTAATGCGTGCGATGGCCACTTATCCGGGATCTGGACAACTGGGCGGCGCTTTGGTGCACCGACACCTCGATCCACAACGCTGCCGATCGATCGGACACCAGCACAAAAGCGATACAAGTGCAGCAGCGGCGAGTGTTTGCCGTCCTCGCTCCCCTTTCCTGGTGAAGCTGGCAGGAAGACTGCGGGGGGTGTCTCGCTTGGGCGATTTGTGTGCCACTTGGCCGGCTCTCTCTCACTTCCTCGGGTGTGACGGAGCATCGAGTAAACCTCCATCGCAGAGCTCAAATGCTACACCGTGACACAGCCAAGCAGCCATGCCCCTCGTAAGCCAGCTAAACAGGTGAGCGAGCGAGCCCTTACAGTTCTCAAGCCAAGCGCGACGAGTTGAAGATACGCTCGCCTCGTCTATGTTTTCGTCGACTTGGTCGTTTCAGGCAAATCCATTCGCTCTCCGAGCGCCAATCGAGTCGCCTTTTGGCTCGAGCCGAGCGAGTCCTGGCAAGAAACCGGACTGATATGCGCGCGCGTCCGGACAGCGACGTCACCGCGGCTAGGCGTGCAGTTGCCCTGCAAGTACGTCGCCCTCTCTGCTGCTTGGCTCGCGAGCCAAGCGTCCATCCATTCATCCAGCGAATCTTTGGTGCAAACCAAATCCAGCCAGTGCATGCTGCTGGTTGGCGGAGCACGCGCCGCGGCCGACCGCGTTCGTTCCCTCCACGTGGCCCTCCGGCTGTGCTTTTCACCCTGGAAAGCGAAAGCTGTCCGCCAATCGCAGGATCGCCATGCACACACGCGCAAATGCGCGGCGCAATCAGACCACATTTCGCATACAAGTGGATGGCATGCGGCGCTCTGGATCGTGTTTGGAGCGTTTGCAAGCTTTGGTTTGTCATCTGTGAGAGAGAGCTCGCAGAGCGGTTTGGCTGGGAGTTCGTGCTGACGGATGGAGCGTACGCACGCAGCACCACAGAGAATCGGCTCGAGGGGATGATGAGACCTCCTGTGCGTGTTTTCGTGTTTTGACGACCGCATGCGACGTGGCAGAAAGCCGGATACTTTTCGTCCGTTTCGAGGGATTTGAGTTGTGGACATTCGACATCGACCCTCCACTTACAAACACCAAGTCAAATGTGTGGTTCCTGAAAAGGGTCCCGGTTGTGCCAAAATGGCGCTGCATCCTGACGACGACGAAGGTGAGCTGGACGAAGCAGCGCAGTGCACCGCGCGCGAAGGTGACGGCGACGCTGGCGCTCAACCGCACCAGAGCGCTCCTGTCGCACCGGCCGATGCTGAAGACAAGGCCGCCGCCGTGCAACCGTTGGGCAGACGCGACTCCACCCGCCGTGACTTGCCTCGTTGTTCTATCGCAGATGCAGTTGAAGGCGACGAGGCGGCATCGAATGCTGGTCTGAAAAGCAGTGCGTATGTGGAAGAGGAGGAGAACCAGAGCGCAGACACGCGAGATGCCGAGCTGGTGCTCTTGCAAGAGGACATGGTGCTCTATCTGCGGCAGCTGGATGCGTTCCCTGCAAGCGATGGCGATCAGCTGGACGCGGCGCTGAGCGTGCGCATGTGGAGTGACCGTCCCAAGAACCGCCATGCGTATGCAGCAGACCGCGACGACAGCGCTGTGTTTGTCCCCATGCAGGTCGTGGTCGACGATGGCGAGCTGTTCCGCGTGATCCCGTTCCGAGACGGCGTCTACCGAGGACAGGTGGTGGCAGACGCTCGTACAGGTGGCGACGACGACACGCCATGCGGACCAGATGCGGGCGTCGAGGTAAAAGAGACCAACGCAGACGACGCGTCGCCCATCGTGCTTACCCCGCACGGGTTTGGCGTGTGGACGAGCGCCGATGGATCCTATCGATGCGGGCAGTGGACTCGAGGCGAGCAGACTGGTGTGGGCACGCAGCAGCACCGCGGCGTCTTGGAGTATGAGGGCGAATGGGCTCACGACGCTCCGACTGGCGTCGGCTTTGGGACATTTGCGGACGGGAGCTCATTCGCAGGGCAATGGGTGGACGGGCGACCTTGCGGGCTCGGATCGCTGCGTTCTGTCATGGCGGAGGCGACCGAGCCAATCGAGTCACACGCCAGCTTTGGCTGGTTCTACGGCACGCAGTGTCTCCAGTCCTGCGGATCCAGCAACATCGAGCCATCGCCAAGAGAAGCCGAGGGCTGGGCGATCTCCAGCTCGTCAGTCGCCCGGAAGGTTCGCGTTGCAATTCCCGCCACATTCGACGAACAGCCACTGCGCGGACTGTACGTGGCAGCCACGCGCCTCGAAGCTTGGCGCATCGCAAAATTCCAGCACGTGGTCGACCACTGGCGGCTCGTGTGCTGCGAGCAAGCAGTCGAGAGCGCCAAGCAGAGCCGGCTGCTGGCGATGATCGCGTGGCAGAAAGCCCACGCCGCGCAGCAACAGGCGATCGGCGTGCATCTCGCGCAATGTGTCGCGCAGCGCAAGCAGCGCGATCACGCGCTCGTGCAGCTCACGCTCAAGAGCCGAGAGAAACACTCGCGCGTGCTGCGTGTCCGACAGTTCCACGAGCAGCGGCGTGCGACTGCGGAGTTCCAGTGCGAGCTCGCGCGGTGCTGTGTGGACACGCAGCAGGACGCGGTGGATCTCATGGAAAGCGAACTGAGCGCGATCGTCCAGCTTCTTGAGGAAGCCAAGCAGGCGCAAGGGGAGTGCGGTGAGCGCAGCCGCCAGCTGCAGCTCATCAAGCGGCAGATCGAGAACGTGTCGCTCAAGATCAACGAAGCTCGTCTGCGGCAAGAGAAGGAGCGCGTCAGCGCCACGAAGGCAGCGCACCAGGGCGGAGCAGCATCACGACCGACGACGTCGTCGATCCCAGGAACTCCTCTCGTCGTGTTGCCGCTGGAGGCTGCAAGAAGCAACGCACAAGCGAGGCGTCCCGCAGGATCAGCGGCTGCAGTGCGTTTTGGCGGAAACCAAGTCGAGAGCGACGTCGCGGTTGTGAACCCGGACTTTGTCTGCGATGTCCCTGGATGCGAGTGCGGTATCCCGCGGGACGTGTTCATGCGAGTCGGGTCTGTGCTGAATGGCGAGTCGTAGTGAACATGCTAGCTTTTTTAGACTGGGAGGCGCATTACATAGCACTCAACCCGAGCGACAGACTCGCTCCAGCACGGCGACCACGTTCGTGAACGAAGGAGAAGAGAAGAGGTGAGGCACCAAGAGCTGATCATGAGCAGGCCCGACCGATCGTAAAAGCATCAAACCCGTGAGGCTAACAATAGGCATCAGCGATAGTGGTGGGAACAATTGACCCAGCATGAGGCTTGCGATCACGAAGGAAGAGAAGACTGGCAAGTCCAAACTCATCATCGTCACAGAAAGCGCATCAGGCAGGATGTCAGCAGACCCCACGAGTACTGCGAAGATGGAGAGCCCCGCCTTGCCGCAGCGTGCTGTGGATGCGTGTCGGGGCTTTCTGACGTTCGAGGAGCGCCTGGCGTGGCTGCTGCGTCGTCGGGGACGCGACCGTGCCGAGTCTCAAGGACAACTGCAGTGCTGGCTGGAGGAAGTGTGCAAACCCAGCGCATTCGAGATCGATGTTCACCTGGACGACGTCGTCGTGGGAAGCTATGGAAGCGAAAGCGGTGCCGCCAAGACTGAAGAATCGGACGAGGCTGTGGCTGATCCACAGCGCATCGACGTGCACAACGACATCGATCTGCTCCACCTGATCTTATCAGACGACGCGTTCGCGAGTGTCCGATTCGCAAAGGTGAGTCTCTCCGAAGCGCTTCGGCGGCACGAGAAGCAAGCAGTGTTGGGTCTGGACACTGCGCATTCGTGGGCTGTCGTGTCGGAGATCATGCAGTACGTCCGTGAGCTTCCAAGCGGGGATCGAGCAGGCAGCTACGTGCTTCTGAGCAAAATGGAGCACGTGGCGTTGGAGGTTTTCGACAAGTTCCCAGTCGACGCGGCGATGTACCCTCCCGAGTCGTACCATGCGCTGCTTGTCGCCGCGTGTACCGCTGGACACCCGCCAATGGTCGCTCAGCTACTTCGAAACGGAGCGACACCACTCTCGGAAGACACCGGCGAGCTGCTCACGTCTGCAGTGCAGCTCAGTCGTGTCGACGCGGTGCAGCAGCTGGATGCTGCGCTGCAGATCCCCTCCGATCGGACGGCGATTGTCAACGGACTCCGGCTCGCGTGCACGCGCGGATCGATCTTGATGGTCGACACTCTCCTCGCGCACTACTCGAGCTCGTCGAATGCATGGGATCACCACCCTACGCTGCTGCGCTCAGCGGTGCAAAGCGACAACCTCCATGTGGTGAAGCTGCTTCTCGAGTGCGACCCGCGCGGCGCGTTCATCCGCATGGAGCAGCTCATCAAGCAGCTCGAGCGCGAGATCAGAAGCAGCAACGGGAGTCCGACGCCTCGCCTCGACGCGATCATCGGTAAGAACGGGTACTTTGCCTGGGATCTGAGCGCGTTCGAAGCGTGCGTCCAGAAGAACGACACCGTGCTGTTCGATCTGCTCGTCAACCACATCGAGTGGAACCGCGACGAGCTGAACGCAGCGCTCGCGACCGCAAGAGCGAACAAGAACGAGCGCATGGCGAAAATCATCGGTCTGCTGCTGCAGAGCATCCCCGCCGAGAGCGAGGCGCTGCCGGTGGAAGCCCCTGTGTTCGCTCCGGGGGACAAGGTGGAGGCGCGCAAGCGTGGGAGAGCCACGTTCTCGAACGGCGTGATCAAGCGCTGCTGGATGAATGGCACGTATGACGTGAAGTTCGGCGACGACATCGAGGAAGAAAGGGAAGGCGAAGATGAAGACGACGAGCTGCAGTTGCAGCCTATCACCGGAGTTCTGGCAAAGGTCGAGAAGCAACTGCACCCGCAAATGATTCGGTACCGATCTGCGCGAAACATGGCAAAGATCGACACGACCATCACTGAAGACGGTGGCGAAGAACCGCTATCGAACGGCGACAGGATTGATTCACAGCAGCATCAGCAACAGCAAGAAGATCCAGACCGACAAAGAAGCACCGCGCTGAACGAGACAGTGCTGGCTGACACAGCTCTCTACGACCCGCCGACCTCTCCATTCGCTGAAAACGAGGATGACGACCGGGCGATTTGCGCAGACGCGACGATCATCCGCGAGCGAGAGCATGCTGAGATTGTGCTGCAGCCAGAATTCTATACGCTCGCGGATTCGGAGGATGACGAGCCGCTTTCTGTACCGAGCTCTGCGTCGAGTTCCGACAGCGTCGAGAAACTGCTGGTGCTGAAGTTGGACTCTTCGCAGCAGCAGCAGCAGCAGCAGCCTAATACCAAGAACAAAGATGATGCTCGCAAGCAAACAAAGCGTCCACGTATCAAGGAAGGAGATGCAGTCGAGGCCCGGTACAGAGGATCCGAAAAATTCTTCCGCGCAAGAGTCACGTTCTGCCACACGAACGACCTCTTCGATCTGCAGTACGACGACGGCGACGAAGACACGTTGGTCCCTCGCGATGTGATCCGTCCTCTGAAGGTGTCAATGGCGCGTGACGACGCACCAGCAGCTGTTGATAGCGAAAACACCGACGTTGGCGACGCGCCGACGCAGATGAAGGATGCAGACGGTGATCTCGCACGACCTGAGCCGTTGCTAATTGGCGTTGAGATGCCACTCTTCTCCGTCGGCGACGCGGTTGACGCGAACTTCCTTGGAATGGGAAAGTTCCATCGCGGTCGAGTCGTGCAGTTCTACGACGACGACCGAAGCTTTGACATCCAGTATGCCGACTTTGACGAGATCGAAGCTCGGGTCCCCGAAGCTCGCATTCAAGCACCAAGCGTCGGGAAGAGTTCGTCGAAAGAATTGCTTGGCGGCGCGTCGTCACTGTCGCTGCGATCCGACTCAGCGCGATCAAGGAAGTCGAAGTCGCTGCGAAGCTCGCTGTGCTCGAGTGCCTTGAGCTCCGCTGTGGGTGAAGACCGAGACGCGGCAGCAACCAGCGAAACTGCACCTCCTGCCGCTCTGGCAGTGCCAAGAATCCCAGAAGCAGCTCTAAAGCGCGCGTCTGCGAAGTCTGCGCGTCCACTCACAACGTCGTCGTCGAGTCGCTTCCGTGCCCAGGAGAAGCAGATTGTCACAGCGCGCAAAGGAGCTGCGAAGACCAGCAGCAGCAGCAGGAGCAAAACCGCCGCCGCGATCTCGTGGCGCGAGCTGGAAGAGTGGAAGAATGTCGACCTCATTCTGAATCGCAAGCGGCGGTTCTTGAACTCGCAGAGTGGCGGCATCGAGAGCGCGAAAGTGCCGTGGGGCGAGGAGTTCGCGGCGATCCAGTCGCTCAAGCGCTTTGCGACGCAGCACCCTGACGTCCTGCGGGATCACATGTGAGTACATCTGCTCCTCATTCCACCTAGCTAACAGCCTCCTAACCTTGTTGTCGTGTGTCGTGTCTTCACGTGTGGGGAAATGGATGAAACCCACAGCTCGAGTCAGCTGGAAGAAGTTGGCGCTGCGAGTCGCTCGAGTGGCTGCCAATCGGCTCGCACGTCGACTCTGTCGAGCGCAGCGGCAGGTCACGCTCGCGAGGCCCTTCTTCTCGTCAAGGATCTCTCGTTTCTGCTCAAGCAGCGCCTCGCGCCGTTTCTAGGTGAGCGAGCCGATGCATCGCGGTGCTTGCTGGCTATACTTCTTGCACTGATCTGGCAGTCCCCTAACTCGCGTGCTTCACGGTCGCAGATGTGATTTTGCCGACCGTGTTGCCTGCAGTGTTCAACGCCGAGAAGCGGTTCCTGTGCGACATCGCGTACGAAGTGCTCGAGGCGCTGGTGTTGCACTGCAGCGGCCGGAAGCTCGTGCTGCTGCTGCTGCAGCACGGTGAGGCGTGCGCGAAATGCGACGACCTGCGGCTCTTCAACCTGGTACGTCGCTTGTCCAGCACACAAAGCCGCGCCTTCATGGCACTTTCTCGATCATCCGCTCACTCACGCGACAACTCAACCTCGGTGCGATGCTCAGACGAGTGTGTATGTGGAGAAATGCTTTTCCAACCTGAACACTGCCGAGATCGACGCGCTGATGGCGCGAAGCAGCGCGTGCTCGGCCATTCTGACGTCGCTCGCGAACTTGCTGGCGTCGAAAGCAGCGCCGTCGAAGATCGCAGCCCAGAAGAGTCTCGCGTCCATCCACGCAGCGCTCAATGTAAGCACTGCTTGTGTGGCATGGCAACTGGCTCGCGGCGAAGCTGAGCCTCCTCTGAATGCGTGCACTCGATCTGCATAGGACACTGCGTTCGAGCGCATGGTGCGAGCTGTGCTGCCCGAGGACATAGTGACAGTGGTGCTGCGCCACACGCTCTTCAGCAGCAGCAGCATGTGTCTCGACGGCGGTGGTGGGCCACGCTCACCCGCTTCGAGGAGCCCCACGAAGCTCGCCACGCAGAGCTTGAGTCCCGTTGCGGTGCACCAGGGCATGAGCATCCTGCAGCGCATGGTGGTGCAGCGCCAGAATCGCGTCATGCCCGCTCCAGAGCAATAACCGACTCCGATCTGTGCGAGCATTGAGGACCACGGACGCACAAGGAGGCACCCCCGAAGAATCGTCTGCCCGACCCTCGCTCCGCTAAACGCTGCGGACAAATGGAAAACTGTCGTGCGTGTTTTCTTCTTTTCGTCGTGTGACTCTAACAAAACCAATCCTACTATCAACCAGAGCTGCGAAGCGAGTCTGCCACGACCCATCGCCCAGGAACTCCCTCCGTCCTCATTTACTCGCCTGCCGTCGCTCTGCCTCCTCCTCGTGCCCACAGACGAACACGCGCTCACTAAGCTGAGGTGGCGCGGGTCTTGAGCCACTGCGCCACGGAGTCGCGGTCGCGGTGCAGCGCCTGGCTCTTGAGGCGCACGGACTCGAGCACGCCTTCGATGCGGCGCGCAAAGCCCGCCGTGTTCTTGTCCGCCAGGAACGCCTCGATCTCCACGGCGCGCGCCTCGCTGTGGAAGCCGTTGATCGCACGCGCGAGGATCACGCCGAGGTTCATCGCCGAGTACTTCTTCGCGAGCGTGTCCCAGTTTTTCTGCACGAACTCCCACACGAGCTCCTTGCCGATCTTGTCGCTCGCGACGCTGGCGAACACCGACCCCACGTCCTGTGCGCGCACGCGCTCGAGAGCCCACTCGAGCAGTTGCTGTTTCGTCGCCGCGCACGGCACGAGCCCAACCGCAACGATCGCGTCCTCTTTCTCCTCGGCAAAGTCGCTCGTCTCGTAGATGTTCTGTAGCTGCTTGACGTGCGACGCGTCGCCGTGCGCAGCCTGGATGCTAAACACCACGTCGCGGATGTCCGCCGAGAGCGCCGCCGTGTCGCCGCTCATGTACGCGTGGAAGCGGCGCTTCGCCTCCTGGAGCACGTCTTGGTCGCCCGCAAAGCCCAGGCGCGCGATCACGACCTTGCGGAACTGACCCTCGTTGCTGTCGCTCGAGTCCGCGAGCTTGTCCCACGTCAGGCGCACCATCACGCCCTTGAACAGCGAGCGGATGTACTGCTGCAGCTCCGGGTGGAACGACTCGTCGTGGAACAGGTCCGAGTAGTAGCTCATGCGCGCCGCGATCTCCTTCCACAGCAGGAACTCCGGCTCCTCCACGTACGCGCTCGTAAAGTCAAACGCGTCCGAGACACCGAGCACGCCAGCTCCGGCGAGCGCGAACGCCGAGCTGAGCATGCTCACGCGGTCGACGACGCCGAACGTGCGCTCCTTCACGGGCACTTGGAGCTTCTTCCACATCGCCGGCGGGTAGTTCACGAGGTAGAAGCTCGACTGACTCGGGTTCAGCTTGATCCACGCGTGCGCTGGGTCCGCCGCCGCCTTGAGCGTCAGCTGCTGGTTGATCGCATCGTCGGCGACCACTGGCGTCTGCGCCTCGGCAAACTTGCCCGAGGACTTGGCGTCCCAGATCCCGATGCGCTGGATCTCGTGTGGCGCCTCCGACGTGATCATCGTGAGCGGCACGTCCCAGAGCGAGTTGTCGTCCTTGGCGTGCGACCGGTCAGCGAAGAAGCGCTCCTGCTCGAGCACGAAGCTGCAGCAGCACGCGCCGCCTTCTGCCGTCGCAGGCGCGTGCTCCTTGACCGTCACGAGCGGGAAGCCCATCTGCTGCGTCCACGAGCTCGCCATCTTCTTGATGTCGACGCCCGAGGCGCTCTCGAGCGCGTCCCAGAGATCCTCGGTCACCGTGTTCTTGTAGCTGAACTTGACGAGGTATGCCGACACGCCCTTGTAGAACACCTCGCGGCCAAGGAACTCCGAGAGCATGCGCACGACGCTCGCGCCTTTGTTGTACGAGATCGTGTCGAAGATCTCGTCGGCCTCGTGCGGGTGGTTCACGATCACTTCGATCGGGTGCGACGTCGTCATCGCGTCCTTGACGAACGCCGAGCTGAGCATCACTTCCTGCACGAAGCGCTCCCAGACCTTCCACTCGGGGAAGATGTGGTGCACGGCGTCGAACTCCATGAACTGCGCGAAGCCCTCGTTGAGCCACAGCCCGGTCCACCACTCCATCGTCACGAGGTTGCCGAACCACTGGTGCGAGAGCTCGTGGCACACCACGCGCGCAGTGAGCATCTTGATCTGCTGCGACGAGAGCTTCTCGTCGATGAGCAAGTAGCTCTCGCTGTACGTGACGAGCCCCCAGTTCTCCATCGCGCCAAGGAAGTCCGGGATCGCGACCATGTCGAGCTTCTTGAGCGGGTACGCCACGCCGAAGCGCGCCGTGAAGAACGACAGCGCCTGCAGCGCGACGTCGAGCGAGAAGCGGCCGCGCTCCGACTGCCCCGGCGCCGTGTACACGTTCACGATCACGCCCTCCTTGCTGATGCCCGTGAGCACGTCGAACTCGCCCACGACCATCGCAACGAGATACGTGGACATGACCGGCGTCTCGGCGAACTTCCAGAGCTTCTCGACCGGTGCGTCCTT
Source organism: Globisporangium nagaii (assembly GCA_023335995.1). Classification (NCBI taxonomy): domain Eukaryota; phylum Oomycota; class Peronosporomycetes; order Pythiales; family Pythiaceae; genus Globisporangium; species Globisporangium nagaii. The sequence goes on from JAADWH010000194.1 coordinate 33,549, forward strand.
GCGCGAGAGCGCGCGCACCTTCGCGTTCTTCTTCGGACGCACGAGCGTCTGCACCACGTGCATGTTCGAGAGCGCCACAAGGTCCGCGTCCGTGACCATCGAGATGACGAACCTCGCCTTGATCGCCGGCTCATCCCAGCACACGAACGCGCGGCGCGCGTCGCAGGCTTCAAACTGCGTGACCGCGAGCACGCGCTTCTCCTTGTTTAGCTCGTACTCGGAGCGGTAGAAGCCGCGCAGCTGGTCGTTCAGGAAGCCGTGGAAGCGCAGGCGGAGCGTGATCAGCGCGCCGAGCGGCAGCTCCTCGCCGAAGTGGAGCTGCACCGTGTCGTCCTTGCTCACGTACTGGATCTGCTCGCACGCGAGCGTCTTCGGCTCGTGGTCGGCCGAAGGCGCCGGCAGCGCCACCGAGACGTCGTACACGTAGAGCTCGAGCGCGTGGCACGTGATAGTCTTCGTGCCGGCCTCCTGCACGCGCAGCTCCACGCGCTCGGCGCCTTCGAAGCGGAAGTTCATCAGGTCGATCACCTCATAGTCGATATGGTACTGCGGCGGGCAAACGAGTGGCAGGCAGTGTGCGGCAAGCCGAGAGTTAGCAAGCAAGCAAAACAAGCAAGCAAAACAAGCAAGCAAATGCACAAACAGGCAAGCAAGCGAAATGCACGCACCTTTTCCGGGACGACGTTGGTCGGCAGTCGCACGAACTTCTCTTCCGTCGCCGCCATGCTTGGTGCTGTCGTCGTCGCTGTGGCGGTGCGTGTGTCTGCTGCTGCTGCTGCTGCTGCTGGTGAGTGCGGACCAGAGCGCGCGATTGCGAGTGTGGTGAGCGGCGCATGCTGGTGTGAGAACAAACCAACCAAACGGGGGGAGGGCTGCTTTTCGTCTGCAGATTCTCACAAAACACAGTCGCGTCGGAGAGAAAAGGTTCGCGTCACTCCTTTTTGAGTGTGCTTGACCACCGCCACCACCACACGGAAGAAGCGCAGACGAATTTGTGTGGACGAACGGCATGACGAGAATGGCTCACGCACACGGAGCAACTGTGCGGTGTGCGCGCAATTGCGTTGTGTGTTGTTGTGATTGCGCGAGCCCTTTGAGCAGCTGGCAGCCGAGCGGTGCCACGTCAGGATTCTGGCACGAGGTCCTTCCACTACCAAGAGCGAGGGCTTTTCCCTGCTCTGTCAGCCAGTCTGGGGCGGTGCACCCTTCCTTAGGGACCTCGACGCCCACGCCTACGCGCACGCGCCAATGTCCACTCCTGGTTTGAAATGGACGCGCCATCCACATCCTGCGGATAGTGACATCGCTCGACATACTGCGACCCGCAATCACTCACTACCCAGGCAGAAGCTTCCTGTTACAAGTCGACGCCACTCAACCCGGCGCAATTGCGTTGTGTGTGAGAGCGAGAGCGCAGCACCTTGCTGTTGGCTTGCTTTGGCTTTGTTGTGTGGGACCGCATGTTTGCGCAGTTGGCAAGGAACAATAAATGGAATACAGGCACCATTCTCATTAGTAACCAGCAATTTGGGGACTAAAAAATATGCATTGTGACAGGGAATAAAAATATATCGGAATTAAAATGTAGAGGTATTTATTGAGTGAGCTGACGGATAGAAGGCGGCCCAATGC